>JAAWVA010000036.1:1534106-1545950 GCA_015227895.2 Colaptes auratus
CCTTATTTACATTTGGAGGTTTTGCCCAGGCGTTTGCCACTGGCACCAGCAGGAATTACCCAAAGCAATCCACCATGGACTGGCAGAGTGCAGATCCCTTGGAGTGTTGCATTTCTCAGCTTCTCATACATAGTGAGGAGAGCAGAGCTGATTCACCACAGGAAACCCAGGTGCTGAATTCAGCTAACAAGCTGCTTCAAACTCTAAACAGATGTTTCTGTGTCTTCCCTGCTTCTTGAGCAGACTGTGTGGAAGCACCAGCAGATTTACAATGGAGCAGATGCATGGACCATACAGGCTTTAATATTAAGGCTCTGAGTCATTGGAAAACGGTTTATGACCATTCCACTGCTGTGTGTGAATGTGATTTGAGCAATGTGCCACAGGGAGAGAAGATCAACCTTGTCCATAATGGAAATGTAGATTGACCAGGCTGGAGTTAGATTGTAGGCAGCAAAAATCACATTGAAAGGGGAAATTATACCTGCCTTGGGATGTTCCCTGCTCCTGCAATGACTCATGAAAATGTAGATTGGGTATTTAGGTTGGATCTCATCCAGTGCCTGGAGAAGTGTACAAACCAACTCAGCAATTTCAGTGGATATTTTATCAGGGCCCTTAACTTTCCAAAGATTATGGAAGGATCACAGACAGACCAATAAATACACTGAGAGTTATTAGAGCCTGGAAAAGCTAATCCTCACTTACACTACTTTTTTAATACTCTCAGGGCAGTAAAACTGTGCCTCACTGTCCACCATTTCTGACTGCAGCATCACCAAGCCCCCTGGTCCCCAACAGCCAGGAAACTGCTTATAAAAAGCAGACACTGTTTAAATAAACATTCCCTGGATTACTGCATGTTCCAGGTGTTTTCTGGCCCTTCAGGATTTACTACTTGCTACTCTTTTTTTCCACACAGACTGCTACTTTCACAGGAAAAAGGGAATTTGATGGTCCTGATGTGTTCAGATAACTCCAGAAACTGAGCTTGAATGAGAAATACCAGTATCAGACTATTAGGTTTAGAGGGACCTTGACAGGCTGGACAGATGGGCAGAGTCCAAGGGCATGAGATTGAACACATCCAAGTGCCAGGCTCTACACACCTGCCATAATAACCCCAGGCAGCGCTACAGGCTGGGGTCAGAGTGGCTGGAGAGCGGCCAGGCAGAGAGGGACCTGGGGTACTGGTTGATGGTAGGCTGAACACGAGCCAGCAGTGTGCCCAGGTGGCCAAGAAGGCCAATGGCATCCTGGCCTGCATCAGGAACGGTGTGGCCAGCAGGAGCAGGGAGGTCATTCTGCCCTGTGCTGAGGGTGAGCCTTTACAATATCATCCTAGTGGTGTCAACAAAAGCAAACCACTTTCAAGGAAATTGGAGGTAGAGGTTGAAGTCACAAAGGCTCAAAGCTTCTGAGGGTGTGGTGTTCTAGATGAGTATGTCCCAAATTACTGCCACTGTGGGAAGAAACCATCTTGAGCACAAGCACCAGAAAATCTTCAAGGAGAGTTTCAGAAGCATCAAGCACACTGCTGCCTGAGAACCACTTTGTTTTATACACAGACCACAGTCTTATTTTCTCAAGTAATGTGTGATAATAGCCAGTTATTAATCCTTTCAGCTGCAAATTGGATTTTCTAGGTACCACAGACGTCACTGACAGAGAAGGCACTGAAGCCTGGCACTAGAGAGTGCAGGAGAAATCCTGCCCTCACTGCAGTGCAGGGAAAGTGTCCCTGCCTCTCGTGGGAACATGGTTTCACCTCTCCACGTGAGCTGCAGAGATTTCTGCCAGCTGGTCACCTCAGGTTACCATGTCAGAGGCTTTCTTACATCAGAAATCCCAGGATATTTATAAAATTGGGAAGAGAGTCATAGCAAGCAGTGCAGACTCCTGCTCCAGCTAAGTGCTTATTTATATCCACTGCAGTTCACAGGTTGCTTTTCCTGGTGAAATGTGGCCCATTATTTCTGAAATATTAAACATGAAAAGCAGAGCTGTAATGTATGAATTATACAGTGCTGCAAAAGCTATCATCATGTCCAGGGTGGTGGGTTTTTTTTTGGCATTTCAATGTACAAATATCACACCAAGGAGCTTTTACACTAATGGCTAACTGCCTGCAGCGCACACTTAACCTTTGTCCACTTCAGTTGACTTGGTAGTGCTACCTACGTGCAGCAAACATCCATTCATTCAAATTGGCAACCCAGGGAAACCTGTGGCCAAATTCCTCCTCTTCACGCAGCACCTGGGATAAGAAGCTGTCCTCCACGCACTCTAAGAACCTCTTAGATTGCCTCCTTTCTGCTATGTTGTGATCCCAGCAGATATCAGGCAGGTTGAAGTCGCCCATGAGAACGAGGTCAGGCGATCTTGAGACAGCCTTAAGCTGCCTATAGAATGCTTCATCAACATCTTCCTCCTGGTTGGGTGGTCTATAACAGACTCCAGCCAGGATGTCTGCCCTGCTGGTCTTCCCTCTAATTCTCCCCCACAAGCACTCAACCCGATCGTCCCTGATCTCTAGCTCAACGGCATCAAGTGCCTCTCTGATGTACAGGGCCACAGCTCTGCAGGATCTGAATAGGGATGCAATGGAGAAGTCATGCCACTCACATTGATAGGGCCGGATCCTGGGAGCCCATTCTATTAATGCCAGGGGAGGTATCTTCAGTTTAGGTTAGGAGTTAATCAGACACCATGAAAAGCCAGATAGCAGACACAGGCAGATTCCAGCTAACTGCCAGGAAGCAACCTCATCTGATGGAACACCAGGATGCATCTTGGGGGTAAAAAACCCCACCAAACCAAACCCCAACCAAATAGGATTTCACAAAGCCAGTGCACATCTTTACATGTAGATAACCACACTCACCTCCTCGCTTCAGGGAAACTTCAGCTCCTTAAGCTTTCAGAGAAAGGAAAGACAGTAGGCTGCTAGAAACAGACATTTAGTCCACTCCAGCTCTAACACCTGTGCTCCTTGAGAAATGAGACACTGGCGTGGTGGGACTCTGGAATAGGTTGCTCAGGAAGGTCCTGGATGCCTCCTGAGGATGTTTAATGCCAGGCTGCATGGGGCCTTGAGCAGCTGAGTCTAGTTGAGAGGCATCCCTGCCCACAGTGGGAAGGTTGGAGTAGATGATCTCTAAAGCCCCTTCCAACCTAAGCAATTCTGTGATTCCATGAAGTTTGGTTTGTCAGTGTGCACATGTAAGAAATGGCCATGCAGCAGACCAGGCCATGCTGACCTCTGCTAAATGTTTGGAGGAAGAAGACAGACATTTCTTTTCTCCACATTCTCTGTGTGACCTTCACCAGATCACACAGTCCCTGATTTCTCACAGGAAATTTGATTTCCTCGATTGTCAGGCACCTGAATTCCTTTTGTTCACACTTTTACTCCTGACTTGGAGGTCGTTCCCAGCTCCACACCTGGACAACAAACATGATGCCACCCCTTAGGCTTGCTGCAGCATCACACAAGTGGTGTGACCAGTTTAGGCTGTGCCTTTAAGGAAGGCACAGTTGCTGGAATACTCTGGCTGAATGTTTTTGATATCTAAACAAAATATTTCACTGCAGACAAATGTTCAAGAGCTCAAGTATCACACTAACAGAAAATGTGATTTGTTTCAGACAGGCAAAAGAGTAAATCTGTATTGCTTTTAGAGACTGGTCCTGGGAGCAGCTCTTTAAAGGGCTAGCAGACTATTCACACGGTTGTGCTGCCTGGTTTGCCACTGTAGAGATACCAAGTGCAACCAACAACTCCATTGTATAGCTTGGTATGCATCCGAGTCAAATTCACCTCCCTGCTTGTAGTTATCTAAGTGCAAGTGAGCAGCCTGAGCTCCCTTTACAGTCTGAAGGACCCAAGGAAGCTCCACAGGGCAGCTCAGCCTACTATTGGGTGAACTGAAGCCTGGAGGGGCCTGCTTTTCTCCATTATAAAGAGACACTAAATGGCTGTTTGCAGTAGGTAAGTCACTACAGACATCCTTGGGCTGTGCAGACAGCTTTGCACAGGCAGCAAGCCTGGGGAGGATCTCTAGACCGGCTGCAGAGCCAAAGTGTCATGCAGACACAATGGAGAAAACAGGAGCTGAGAGAAAACAAACACATCTGTCCAGTATCAGCACAGCAGTGTTCAGAAGCTTTTCTACAGACAGAGGCTTTCAGTAATGAGGAGCAACTGCAGCTAAGTGACAGCCAGAAGAGCTCTCCTGCTGCCTGAGCACTGTTTCAGGATGGGAGCTGGCATCTGCAAGAAGGCAAAATGCTCATGCTCTGCCTCTCTCCTCAAAGATCTCATGGCTTTCTACCAGCCCCAAGATAGTTCACCTGAGGCAGCCTTTGAGAGGTTGATGAAGGTGATGGATAAGGCCAGAACTGGCCCTATGCCAAGGGATGTGGTGTAGTACACCAGCAGCACACTTACCATTATGCCTGGAGATGTTCTGCCTGTCCAAACCTTTCATGCAGAATCACTTTCATGTCTTCCCAGCTTTTGTATTCAGCAGGGAGCTGTTTTCTTCATTTAAAAGGCTGGGTAGCACGTTGCTGCTGAAGTGCATTTGTTCACCTTGCAGAGTTCACCTTTCTTCTGTGCTGCCTCTTGCCAGAGGAGCAAGGCATTCTCCTCAGCAACTTCAGCAGGGCCATGCTCACCAGGCACTTAGCTCCTTTAGGCTGACCATCTTAGCACGCTCCCAGGAGCACACCTAGAGCCTGGGGACACACTACATGCACTTTCAGCTTCACAGAGTGCTGGCTGAGATCTACATTCCCAGTGTTATCTTTGCACTCTCGTGAAGTGCAATTACCTCCTCATTTTGCAGCTCTTTGTGGCTGTTTAATCTCCCTCATTTTGTTTCTGACATCTCCAATAATCCAGCCCTGACACTCCTTATAGATACTGCAATTACAATACAGAGCAGCTCTTGACAGGATGAGTTGTATTTTGCTTCCTTCCTGTAACACTCAAGCCACCAGGCATGGCTACATGAAATGGCAAGAGAAGCCATCACTGACAATTTATGCTGGTCCCCAGCAGACAGTGACAGTGCTATATATCTGTCTTAGCCAATTAAACCCCTGGAAGCTACCCAGAATAGGCCAGCTGAGGTAGAATTTACATGTGTTTCTGTTTTCAGTCATAACTCAGCTGTGATTTTCCATTTCTTTCCTCATACTTAGGTCAGAGGCTTTGCTGTTAGCACTCTCCTGCCTTCCCACCCCATGTCACGCTCGCTGCTACTGAGGGAACAAGTCCTCACGTTTCGACACGCATGGTGGGGAGCACGGTGCAAGATATCAGAAGCATAACAGTTCCCAAAACAGCCTTGACAAATGGGCTTTTTGCTTCAGCCATCACAGAAACTGGCCAAAGAATTAGCAGGACCTTCTGAGCAATCTAAGGATAATTTATTAGCTTGCAGGAGACTTCTCCACGCAATGAAGGCTCTGCCCACTTGCTCCCTGTGACGGGACAAGGAGCAATGGATGTAAGCTGCAGCACAGGAGGTTCCACCTCAACACAAGGGGGAACTTCTTTACTGTAAGGGTCACAGAGCACTGCAACAGGCTGCCCAGAGAGGTTGTGGAGTCTCCTTCTCTGGAGAGTTTCAAGGCTCTTCTGGATGCATTCCTGTGTGACCTGCACTAGATTGTATGGTCCTTCTCTGGCAGGGGGGTTGGACTTGATGACCTCTTTGGGTCCCTTCCAACCCCTGACATCCTGTGATCCTGTGATGCAAGGCAACATCAGATACTCTTCACTGCTCTCCCAGCTCCTGATATGTGCCAGGGTGTGCCATATTCCTCTTCTTTCTTGGCCAAGAAACTACTACCTCTAGGTGTTCCATCAGAATCCAAAGGGACTGCTGGCTGACTCTAAAAATGGAATGGACCCTGTGGTAACCCTGGCAGCTCATGTATTAAAGCCTTGCATCTTCCTTCTACCATTTGCAGCAAAAACTAAGCCTGTGAGTACATACAGAGATTCAGATATAATGGGTTTCCTGATGTCTTGCTGTCAGTTAATCCCTAGCTGAGGTGAGATCTCAGAAAATAATTGAATCCTTCCAGAACTGGGTTGATTTGTAAGAAAGCTAAAGGATTTAGGCATCCTACTGCCATTGAATTTCTTTACACCTTATTTATATAATGTTAATCCCATGCTTTGGAAAACTTCTCATTACCTGCAGGAATCAGGAGGGATTATTTTCCCCTGCTGATGCACATCCTGCCTGTTCAGCTGCCTCCTTGTTGTCTGGCTCTCCTTCAAAGTGGTCAGTTTTAACTCATCCTCAGATCTGGAGTAAGGCAAGACTGATTCCTACCTAACATGCAGGATTTGCAGCAAGACAAATCTCAACTTTAAGCACTAGCAGTCCCTGCAGAGCATCACGCTGGAGTTGGCTCTGGCCTTGGTACTCAGTGAGAACCAAAGGGACTTCCTAAGAGAGGACATCACACTCTACCTTACCTCTAAAGGAGTTACATGCAGCCAATTCCTTCTGCACCAGGGAGCTGCAGACAGGGGTTAAAAACACCTTTTGGAGGGGGCTCAAGGAGGGGTTTTCTCCTGCAGCTCGGAAGAGGTGTGGGGACGTGTGGCTGCAGAGGAGCTGGGAGAAGAGGCAGAGCCTAGCATTTGTTTCTCAGCCAAGCAGTCATGACCTCTTCAGGTGACCTTGAACATGTGCCATCAGCAGCACACTTGGAAAATCCACTCTGCAGTGAGGATAATTAAGCCAACCCACCTCACAGGTGTTGGGGAGGCTTCTCCTCCACAGCAATTTGTGACTGTCATAGCAGCAGCGCATTTGCAACGAGGGAGTACGATTCGTGTAAGAGAAGCTTAGCTAAGATGAGCACCTCCAAGGCTCCATCCAAGTGATGGACAAAGGGACCAAGCCTGCCTTTGGGAATATCTAATCCAAGAAGACAAGGCTCCTAATAAAGACCAAGAAAAGGAATCCATTACCCTACCTGTATCTTAACAGATGAGCTCTTAAGAGATGTGGTGACATGAGGGTGGTGGTTTTCCTTTTGTAGCTGTAGATGTCACAGGGCACTTGTGATGCTCCTTAAAAATCAGCCTGAGTATTCTGTTGAGAGGGCTAATGAGTAGATACTTGTGGCATACACTGAATATGCAAAGAACATAGAGTGGGTATTAAGGAAACCTCAACAGACCATATTAATCTGCTGAAGGCTGTGTGGGAACTAGACGTGCTTGCTGCCAATATTATGACTGGACTAGTTACACCAGTGTGAGTTTTGCTTTCTTCTCACCCTCGTTATAGTTCAACAAACTAATCCCTTTATTGATGATATAATGTGCATCCCTGTGCTAACAAATTATGTGCTGTGTGCAATTGATTTCTGCTGCTGTAATCACCACACACAAATATCTTCTGTATCATTGCTCTGCAGAAAAATGCACTTTCCAGCAAGATTATATAGAGTAATAGTGTGATTATTCAGCTTCTATAAAGTTATCTATCTGCTTAACCTCTGTGCAGCCTTTAGAGCAGGTTTATACAGATATGCTTCAGAAATTTATCCACCTACACTTTGTAAAACACTTTGTTAAACCACCTTCCAGCTCAGCCTGAGGATGAACTTGCAGCTGTTTCACACAGAGGGCTGTGTCTAAGAGTAATTGCTTAATTTAGGAGAGCCAGACAGCTTCCTTCTTTTAATGATGTTACTCTTCCACAACGAATTTCACACAGGTAAAAGTCTGAAGACAGCAGCTCTGTGGACTGGACTCCACACCTGAACACCAGCCTGGTAAGAGGAGCAGCACAGGTTTGCTCTGTGACTGAAGGTCATTTGTCCCCTACAGCAAGTCAGATCTTAGGTTTGATACTGGGAGGATGGAGAAGGTGTACAAGTTACTGAGTCATTGCATCTACAGGCTCTTGACCACAAGAACCACATCAGTGTTCCCAAGCTCATTCTGCAGCCCTTCCAGATGCTTTTGTGTCACTGACCCAAAGGAGAAAGCACTCCCAGCCAGGCTGTCAATATTTGGTCCAAGAGGAGAATTAGAGGAAATAAGCAGCCCCTGGGTTTGAAGTGATGTGCAAACAATTGTCTGCACAGCATCCCTTGACCAGTGTCCACACTCACCTGCTCTGCCTGCTCCACAACATTTCTAAAGAAAGGTGTGCTGGTAAGAGCATAGAGGTGGATGATATGAACTTTCTAACCCTGCTGGAAGCCTGGCTCCCAGGTCCCACTCACAGCAGCCTCTCTACCAAGTACAGAGGCAGCTGCTCCTGTGTGACATTTCGATGGATGTCTGGGGATCAGCACCTCGGCGGGCAGTGTCAGCACAGACAGGATGGTTTACTACAGCTGAGGATACAGTCCCTGTTGTTTAGCCTGTTCTATAAAACTGTCTTGTAAAGGATCTCATTTGCCCTGCTCAGGTTTGTCCGAGGCCATTTTGCTCTGGTGGTTTCAAATGTTACTGATAATCACTCGTGCCTGAAAGGTTTTGGATTCACAGCCCCTAGATATTGGCAGGTAGAACAGTTACACACCAGTCCAAAGCAAATGCCTTTCAATCACAAGATGACACTGTTTGTTCCTGTTGCATTATGCACAATTATCTGCTCAACTCTTGTGAGTAACTCTGAAGCTCCTGCTCCAAGACTATTGCAACTGCATGTGGTGGTTGCTCAGCCACTTCCTGCTCTCTTCTCAGAGAGGGAAGTGCAGGAGAATCAGTTTAGCCCTTTGCCAGTGCAGAAACAGCCATTAATTAAATCAGATGCATCCAGAAGAATGATTTGAACCCTATAAATGTAAAAGATAGACCATCAATTCATCTCTGAGGTATCAAACTGCATCTGAACCAGGGTCACAGAGACCCAGCAAACCCCACCACGCAGAATATACTCAGAAGTCTACAGAACACAAGTTGTCTACCCAGGGCAAATCTGTCTCAGAAAAATCTCCCTTTTTTCCAGAACCAAAGCTGTCTGCCACTGGTACCTCTACAGCTAATGGTGCTTGGAGTGTCATACTATGATATCCACAACCAGCCCTCCAGGAGAGAAGATCCCAAGTGCCCAGCATCTCTGGTATGTGAGGTAGCCCAGCTGATAAAGAGCTCCCTCATTTCTGGTTTGCCAGGGCACGGTGCTGAGCTGGGAACAACACCTGCACACTTCAGCTGGCTGACCTTCTTTTGATGCTAGTGTGACCATGTGTGCCATTGAGCCAGAGCCAGGAAGAAGGCTAAACTAGCAAGAAACCTCCATCTACCTGCAGGTTTTTAGGTTCATTTGGCTCATTGCAAGTGCATTGTGTAGAGGAGGGACAGTGCTGGGCACCACACCAGTAGTTAAGTGGAGGAGGTGAGAGACATCAAGGGAAGCGAAGAGTGGGAGGAAAGGCTGGGTCCAGAGGCCTCTTCACAGCTCATGTTCTGGCTCCAGTATCACCAAGTGAATCACCAGCATCAGCATGAAGTGAATGCAGCCATTTGGGTCGGATGGAGCAAAGCCATCAAGAACATTCCAGCTTGCCTTAGCTCACCAGGGGTGCGTGTCTCATCTTCGTCACTTCAGGACCACCACTCAACAAGAGCTGAACATGCAGGGTCCTTCCAGATCAGCCCTCTCACAGAAATAACTATAATCCACACAGGGAGGAAGAAGAGAAAGGCTTTTTTAATACACTTGGATGAGGAGCTGAAGCAATTCAGGGAGGAATGGTGGTTTTGCTTCTAATTTTAAATTGTTCAGTGATGCATTTAGGGCAGTGCTAAGTACCTTGCCAGTGATACACACATGCTCACATACCCTGTTTGTCTGACAAAGGAACCCATCAATAATTGCTGAGCCTGTGAACATGAATTGTCTCTTGAAAGGAGCTGAGAGATCTCGAGAGCACTAGGGAAAATAAACCTCAACTGGGGAAAGAGAGTAACCTGACAGTTTTCCCATCCCAAGGTGTCTCTCAGCCTCTTAATTGCACAGCTTGCTTCTGATTACACCAGGTAGCACCAGGAAGCAGGTTACTCTGCAGAAAGAGGTGACAAAATAAGGAGGATTCCAAGTACAGTATCTTTGATCTAGACTCTGGTTCAGCAAGAGACTCAGACCTGATAAAAAACACAGCAGAAAAATGTGCATCATCACACAGCCCACCACCACCGTGACTGCTTCACTGCTTCATCCAGAGTGCTCTCTTGCCTCAGGTCTTGGGCACTGCAGTGGTGACCAGACTGGGAAGCCAGTGTGTGAAATAATAGCAGGAAACATGTATGTATTGTATTGTATTGTATTGTATTTAGGTGGGTTGGATTGGTTGATAGGTTGGACGTGATGATCTTGAAGGTCTCTTCCAACCTGGTGTATTGTATTGTATTGTATACTGGTTCAAACAGGTGAAGAATGCATCATTGCCCAATTTTGTTTAGGGGATGGGTGAAGAACACAAGAGCATGAGATAAAACCAATGTTATATATCAAGTCCTGAGGAAGGACCTGGCCTACATAGAACTTCACAGTCAAAAATCAGCCTGCAAGGCTGGGATGTACTTAGGGAACCAGCACCAGAACAAGAGGACACAGTCTCAAGCTGCACCAAGGGAGGTTAAGGATGGATGTTAGGAAGAAGTTCTTCATAGAAAGAGAGTTTGGCCATTGGAATGTGCTGCCCAAGGAGGTGGTGGAGTCACCATCACTGGAGGTGTTCAGGAGGGGATTGGACGTGGCACTTGAAGCCATGGTTTAGTAGTCATGAGGTGTTGGGTGACAGGTTGGACTTGATGATCTCTGAGGTCTTTTCCAGCCTTACTGATTCTATGAAAAAGGTAGGTGCTTACCTGGGATATGTGCAGCCTGCCAGCTTACCACCTCCCTGCTAGCAGCACAGTCAAGCAATGAGGGTGTGATGGGAAATGTCAGGTTTGTGATACAGGCACACCTCTTTTTGTTGCTTATTCTGGCAAAGATGATTATTCACCATGGGCTACTCCTCTTGGTAAATATATCTAGAAAGAAATCAAAAAGAAATCACAGAGAAGGCATCTGGCTTTCCTTCTGCAGCCAGAGAAATTCCATCCAGGGTGGAAAAAAATCAGCAAATGAACACCTCAGCTTGCACATTGGCCTTAAGAAATGAGGTGGGTGCTGGGGTTGTACCTGCTTCTTCAGGACATGAGCCTCGTGAGTATCTCAGCAAGAGAAATGGGCCCCAAAGTCTGAAAAGCCAGAGGCACCAGCAGCCTGCCTGGCATCACCACAGGCAACAGCCTATTTACTACTTTTTGAGCACAAACCACAAGCTCCAGGGCTTCAGTAAGTGGGTGCCCTCCTTAGGGGACACTTGAGAGGGCTGATTTTCACACAGCACCTTGGGAAATGGAGAGAATTCACTTAATGCTTCCCCCCCCCCAGAGTTTCTTTTCTCTATCTTATTTTTTATTTATTTATTTAATCTCTGGTTGCTGCAATTTAGAAAAGCAACAACTGGAGGCCTCAAACACTCACACTTCCAGGGCCAAGTGTGTGCATCCCAGTGCAGCAGGCTGGGAACGGCATTTATGGACACTTAGCTGACATATCTTGTATGAGTAACCCTTAAGGAGGGTCTGTCTTCTGGTTCAAATAAGAATACAAGTATGTTGCCCACTCCTTTTTCATTTGTCTTAACGCTACAGCAGTCCTACAAACCACTCAAATCAAAAGCAACCTCAGCTCTCCCTCCCTGGCATCCAAATCTCGCCCTGCACCTCTTCCACTGACTGAATCTCACAGAGAAAGAGGAATAGAAGAGAAGAGAATATAGAGAAGAGAATATAGA
>JAAWVA010000036.1:1545960-1600108 GCA_015227895.2 Colaptes auratus
AAAGAGCTTTACTGGGATGCAGACAATCTGAAAAGATGGAAGATCCTTTTGGACACGGGGTTTGTGCAGCTGACTGACTCATGGATTCAAATGCTTGCCAGATGCTGCTGCTGCTGCTGCTTCTGCTGTGGAAAATTGGTCATTTCATTCCTTCATTCCCACCCCACTCTTACCTGAAAATACAGAGAGGGACAGACCTGTGTTGTTTTTTTGCCCCCACAGTGGCTGTCACTTGGTAAGTGGTGCAGAAGCAGAGCAGAGCAGTCATCAGCACTGTTTAGGCCACACCTTTGAGTCCTCTGTCCCAGTTCTGAGCCCCTCAGTTTAGGAAAGATGTTGACCTGCTGAAGGTGTCCAGAGAAGGCAACAAAGCTGGAGAGGGTTTGGAGCACAGCCCTGGAGGAGAAGCTGAGGGACCTGGGTTGCTTAGCCTGGAGAAGAGAAGGCTCAGGGAGACCTTACTGCTGTCTACAACTACCTGAAGGGAGGTTGGAGCCAGTGGGGGTTGGTCTCTTCTCCCCAGGCAACCGGCACCAGAACAAGAGGACACAGTCTCAAGCTGCACCAGGAGAGGTTTAGGCTGGATGTTAGGAAGAAATTCTTCATAGAGAGAGTGATTGGCCATTGGAATGTGCTGCCCAGGGAGTTGTTGGAGTCCCCATCCTGGAGGTGTCTAAGAGAGACTTGATGGGGTGCTTGGTGCCATGGGTTAGTTGATTAGATGGTGTTGGATGATAGGTTGGGCTTGATCTCAAAGGTCTCTTCCACCTGTTAATTCTATTCTATTCTATTCTATTCTATTCTATTCTATTCTATTCTCTACAGGTTCGCACTGATACCTTGGGTTTATCAAAGGAATCTCCATGATGGCTCAAGGGATCATCTTTGAGCATATCTTCCCCTTGATGTCCCCAGGTGAAAGATGACTTTTCTTCTTGGGAGCAGTTGCCTTAGCAGACTGCAGACATGAACCATAAATAAATACAGAAGGATCACAACAGATGCTCCTTATGTAGCTTTCTCAAAAGAGAGGAGATGTCCCCACACCATATCTTTGTGACAGGTGGACCAAGGAGCCTCTCCTGCTGGGACAGAGGGATGTGTACAGCTAGGGGGGGAAAAAACCCTTCCAGGTTCAGAAGTTGCTTTAGCAGGTTAGGCAGAGGACAAGTTGATCAGATGTCTTCTCACACATCAAAGGACACTGTCCCTGGCCACTTTTCTGTGAATGCCATCATTATTGCATTAAATGTCCCCTGCCCCAGCCACAGCAGAGAGCTGCTTCAAAGATGCTACCACATTACACAGAATAAATATCACTCTCTCAAATCAACAAGCTGGGGAGGCTTGAGGTAACCATTTAAAGGTTATCCCACGCTGCTTGTGTCTCCTATTTTCAATTACCCCCACTTGTTGGCTTTGAAGTCTTTAGTATGGAAAATAAATCATAGCTCCATGGGCTGCTCCATCACTCAGTAATGCCTGATGTGACAGTCTCAGCAGATGACAAGATTATAGTGATAAGGGTCTGGTTTTAAAATGTTTACCATTTCCCAGTTGGATCTTTGACCTCGGACTGCATTAATGTTGTGCCATTTTAGATCCATGCCAATCTCTGTCTTGCAACGTATCATCATTTTAATGCCTGATTTACACTCTGAATTATGGTAATTTATTGTAATAGTGTGATGTGACCTTTTCAGTATTGCCTATTTTTATTGGCTAGCTGTTTTGGCCCTTTCCCCAGAGGTTAGTGGGATGCTGGGGGAAGCAAAGGCTGCGAGCGAGCCTATCGAAGCACGCAGTGCTGAAAGGGCAAAGCGCAAGAGCATGCTGCTCATTCAGGGGCTGGGGAACAGGGAAATTTAAAGGTGGTGTTTGTGACAACTACCACCCCAAGAACACAGGTGACATGTCAGTCTCGGAGGTGAAAGGGCATCTTCAGGAATGGCTGAGCAAGGTGAAGAGCCTTGAACACAAGCCTGATGAGGAACGGCTGAGGGAACTAGGGTCTCCAGAGCCTAAATAAGCAGACCTCATTGTCCTCTAAAACTGCCTCACATGAGGTTAGAGCAAGGTGGGAACTGGTCTCTTCTCCCTAGAAACATGCTGCCTGTCCATGAGCAGCAGCTTCAGGTTTTGTGCTCCAGAAGAGGGGAAGAACCGCAGAGGTGGGCTGGATTGGAGTAGACGGTCTCCACAGGTCCCTTCCAATCCCTAACATTCGATGGTTCTAAAGGATGGCCAATTAAAATACAGCAAACCACAAACTGCCAACATCAGGCTGAGGGAGCTGGGTTGCTTAGCCTGGAGAAAGGAGACTCAGGGGTGACCTTATTGCTCTCTACAACTACCTGAAGGGAGATTGTAGACAGGCAGAGGTTGGTCTCTTCTCCCAGGCAGCCAGTACCAGAACAAGAGGACACAGTCTCAGGCTGCACCAGGGGAGGTTTAGACTGGATGTTAGGAGGAAGTTCTATACAGAGAGAGTGATTGGCCATTGGAATGTGCTGCCCAGGGAGGTGGTGGAGTCACCATCACTGGAGGATTCAGGAGGAGACTTGATGGGGTACTGGGTGCCATGATCTAGTTGTTTAGGTGGTTTGATTGGTTGATAGGTTGACACACGATGATCTTGAAGGTCTCTTCCAACCTGGATTTATTGTATATATTATTGTATATTGCCTGTTGGAACAGAAGCCAAACCAAAGTGGTTGCTCCTGAGTTGTCAGCCTGCTAAGCAGCCTTTGAAAAAAAAACCCTCCACAAAGTGTGATTTTTTATTGTAGGATTTCAAACCTTTCAGCCATTCTGCAAGGTACAGCCAGGAGTACACTGCATGAGATGCCTGCTTTGTACATCTCATTGCCTTCATGAGTTTGATGTGCAAATGGTTACTTAGAAATATTGCTATCTGCAGTGACTGGTTTCAAACAACTACACACACAGGCGTGCAGCTCTCTGAACACATTGTGTACGCTGCGGCCTTTGAAAGCAGCTCCTTTTAAGTTCCCACTCAGAGCCTGCTCCTGAACTGGGATTTTGCAGAGACATTTTGAAATAATTGTTTTACCATTTCCATGCTTGCTTTTTAAAGTAGATCATCCTCTGTGATCATGGACAATGGCAATGATTGTTCAGTGGTCTCTCGCTCTAATCGAGTCAATTTGCTTTGCTGGGATTTCCCTCTCCCCTGTATTCAGCGCTCAGAGTGCTAGCCAAACGGAGTGAAGCGGATCTAATTAACTTCTCTCAAGGGTATTGACTGTCTGCAAAGGAAGAGGAAAGCAACAAGGAATCTGTTATGACAGCCTATTCATTGCCAGCTCGCCCACAGTAGCACATCTTCCTCTTGCAGCACCAGGGTTCACATACATTTCCTTATTTGATTGTGTTTCCTGCTGCACAAAGGCACCAGAGGCTGTGTGAACTCCTATGGCTCCTGAAGACAGACAGTCAAGAGGAAATAAAGCAAAGCTGCTGTGTATAAACAGTGGAAATTAGAAATTCTTAATTAGCCTCCGTTCATTAGGAGGATAAGAGTGCAGTGTGAGTAGGTTGGTGTGCTATCTTCACTCCCTTAAGGTATACCCATGGGCACGTACAGAAACAAGCCGGACTGAAAAGCGGGGCTACCTTCATCTCCCTGTGGGAATAGCAAGGATCTTCTCAGCCATGCAAGGCAAGCCCAGGGTTTGGAAAATGTGTAAACACAGAGAGCTGGTGCACACTGGGTCTGGCAGCAAGCTTTCGCAGGCAGCTCCTGCAGCAATGCTACTGACGGAGTGGGTGCCAGGAAAACTGGCTGGCTGGACAGGGACCCACCAGCAGCAGCGCAGGTGAAGATGGTGACACAGCAGACAGCCTCCTGTGTTTTCATCCACTTGGCTCTGACCATTACTGAAGACCTAAAGTTCCTATTAGTGTAATTTATTAAAAAACCCCAGGTGATCTGGAGAGACCAAACGCCCCTCAAGTGCCACGGTGATAAGAGCATACAGGACAGATGGATAGTGCCTGTGGTGAGGCAGCAGCATGGAAAAACCATTCAGGTCATGGAAAGCACTCAGAACAAGAGTTTTCCCGAAGGACAAAAGAGATCATCCTCCATTACTTTTCCCAAGAAATGCAAACCACATTTGCCACCTGCAAAGTGGTTTATGGTTCTCACCTCGTTCTTACTTCTTTGATAGCTTTTGCAGCTCAGCCTACAAAGAGGGCTGTGGTGGAGCAGCCCTGCCACTGAGTACCACAAGGCTGAGTTGTGACCTTGAGAGGGTTTAGCAGCAACAGCAACCCATGCTGGGCATTGGGAGAAGGCTGCTAAATGGTGCTGAAGCATAAAACAGCTGCTGGGCTCCCTTCCCCTCTGCTGGAGCTGCTAGGAGCAGCTGCTGACACCCACGTGTGCTCACAGCCTGCTTTGCCTCCTCTCAGGTGAGCGGTGCTAAATCCATCTTAGATCCCTCCAACAGCAGTAGTTACTAAATGCCATCATTACCTGTATGCTAATGAATTCCCTATTTACATTCAAATAGATTCGGTTCAATATGTTTTGCCACTGCACTTAATAAACAGAGCCAAGGTGCTTTAGAGGCCAGGGCAGTGCTTTTGTCAGCTTTCCACTGCGGTCATTAATTAAATCATTAAATAACGAATGGATTGGCTCAGCTCTATTCAATGACAATCTTCAGTCCCATACACACTGTGATTTTTGCTGCCTGTGCTGGGAGCGTGCATGCTCCTCTCTTCACAGGCATCAGTTCTGGGGCCCTCAGTTTAAGGATATTGAGACTCTTGAACGTGTCCAGAGAAGGGCAATGAGGCCTCGAGCGCAGCCCTGGGAGGAGAGGCTGAGGGAGCTGGGGTTGCTTAGCCTGGAGAAGGGGAGGCTCAGGGAGACCTTCTGCTGACTACAACTACCTAAAGGGAGGCTGTAGCCAGGTGGGGTTGGTCTCTTCTCCCAGGCAGCCAGCACCAGACAAACAAGACAGCACAGTCTTAAGCTGTGCCAGGGGAAGTTTAGGCTGGAGGTGAGGAGAAAGTTCTTCCCAGGAAGAGTAATTGGCCACTGAAATGTGCTGCCCAGGGAGGTGGTGAAGTCCCCATCCCTGAGTGTTCAAGAGGGGATTGAACATGGCACTTGGTGCCATGGTTTAGTTAGTCATGAGGTGTTGGGTGACAGGTTAGACTTGATGATCTCAAAGGTCTTTTCCAAGCTTATTGATTCTATGATCAGAGCCAGGTGAGGTGCTGAGCAAGCTGGAGTCTGCTGCGGGGCAGAGCAGAGGCTTGGCACTGCCGCACGGTGAGCTCAGTGCCTGGTAGCGCACAGAGCTGCAGCCCTGCTCCTCACTCTGTTTTAATAAGAGTTTTGCCCCAAGCAACAATTTGGATGCCTTTTCCCCTATAAGGAAGCTAATTCCTAGCACCAAAAAAGCACACTGGAGAATCATATTTCTTCCTTTGTTGCCACTAAATGCAACGAGGTTGTCTGAGACCAGCACAACGTGGGGATTTCTTGTGAGTGTCTTATGAGATGCCTTTGCCTCAGATGCCCTTTTGGGTGAAGCAACACGAACAGGACTTCACAGAAGGCTTACACAGAGAAATCATGTTTCCAAGACACTCCTGTAGGGAGGTATGCTGCACCAAGGCTAACAAATGAAACCTGTGTCCAGGGCTGCTCCAGGGCACAAAAGCTGACAGGCGAGGCACCAAGTGTGCGTCTGCAGGCTGCAAAATGGGGCGGTGGGTGTGGCATGCCTGATGGAGAAGAGCAGTGATCTGCCAGCTCCAGAGGTGCCAGGCACTGGAAGCACACTGAAGGGTACAGCCACACCAGGAACCACTCTAAAAGCTCAACCAGACATGGCTAAACCTGTCTGAGCTCTCAGTGACATTTCTATCACTACTCACCTACTACTGTGAAAGCCCCAAGGGTACAGGCTGATGGAAATCTGGGTACCAAAATCCCTTTGGTCCCTTAGACTCTCCCAGCTTCACAGCTGCAGACAGGAATCCTTTTGCCTCAGTCCATATCAGTAAAGGGCTGATGTAGCAAACCTGCCTGGGAGGAGACTAGTTCAGCAAAGGTACATTTTAGAGAGCAAAACAGTAATTTTGAGGACAACAGTCCTCCTCAGGAGCCCTGGCATCTCCTGCTGGGTGAGTGAGAGCAGTACTTGGTGCTTGCTGGGCTGGCTCACTTGGACATCATGCTGCTGTTAGCATCTTTGTACAATACTTGGGGATGAATTGGCAGGGGGAAAGATGTTTCTTAAAATGAAAGTCTCCTGATCCTATGCCTTAGAAAAGCTCCATTAATTAAATTGTAGTTGCCAGCAGAGAGGGTATTTTTGCTGGCAGTTAAATGGCTGGAGGATCTGAGGGCCCCAGGCAAAGCCAAAGGTATTTGATCCAGCAAGATGTTAACTGCCAGGAAATATCCCCACAAGCCAGTGTTATTGCTTTAATATGCTTAATAAAATGTTCTGGTTTTCCTCTGGCACTGCAGGCACTGGGAAGGCATGAAGACACCATCCAGCTAGTCCTACTCCTACTTCAGCTTGGCAGGCAAAGAGAGCAGGAGGTGCAGAGCACTGCCACCCTTTAGCCTGTCCGGTTGGACATGCTGCATTACCCAGTGAATTTCCATCCAGAGCAATGGGGAGGCAGGCCAGAGGAAACCAGTGTTTACTCAGCCTCTTAACACCTCTAAGTCCACCAAAGTGGTGTTTCTGAGGCCAGAACCAGGCTGCACTTGAGCAGAAAAATGTCTGTTCCTTGCATTTTGCTCTCTGCACACTGACTCTGTTGTGATGCCATCATGTTGTTTGGTTGGTGCCAGCTACAGAGAGCAAACAACAACATACTTTGCAACCCATCATAAATTAATGCTGTGAGATAGGTACAACTGTAATCTCTGCTTTATAATGGGAACTGGGCTGTGACCACATGGCAAGCCAGCAGCAGAACTAGTTGTAGCCAGGTGGGGATTGGTCTCTTCTCCCAGGCAACCAATGACAGAAGGAGAGGACACAGTCTCAAGCTGCACCATGGGAGGCTTAGGCTGGGTGTTAGGAAGAAATTCTAAACAGAAAGAGAGATTGGCCAATGGAATGGGCTGCCCAGGGAGGTGGTGAAGCCACTGTGCCTGGAAATGTTTAAAACAAGACTGGATGGGGCACTTCATGCCATGGTTTAGTTGATTAGAAGGTGTTGGGTGATAGGTTGGACTTGATGATCTCGAAGCTCTTTTCCAACCTGGTTGATTCTGTGATTCTGTAACCCATGAATGAACTCAGGCTTGCAAAGAAACTCTCTGCCACTTTGTGTGGAAAGAGGACTGTGGGGTTCAGCTGGATCCAAGCTTTTCCCAGACATCTTCTACAGTGCTGATACCTCCTCTTTCCCTACCTGCAAAATGGGTTTAAAAGAAGCAGCGTGTATCTCCAAGCGTTGCTCCTCTCCTCCCCTCAGAGGACAAACTCCATCAGAGAAGGTGTCTGGGTCTGACCCTGGATCACAGTGTGATGTCACTCTCCCCCCTACACTCCACATCTTGCAGCTTGGAGCCCAAACAACCTTTCCCTGGGACTGCTTCAGACAATTGCAGCGCCGTGTGAGAGCAGGCTTGATCAACCCACATCGCACCAGAATTAATGACTCCCTTAATAAAGGCATGTGAGATCATCACTCTTGGCTTAATTTTTCCTTTTTATTGCCTTTTACATGTACAAGTAATGATCAGCTGCTTAAATACCTCTAGAGCCAACACTTAAGGATGTGTTCAGACCTCTCACTCTCCTGTGAATGAATGGCAGTGTCACTTCAGAGAGAGTTTTAGCACATTCCTGGACCAAAAGGAGAGGCTTCTTGCAGGACCAGCTCCAGCACTGTATCAAGACTCCTGAAATGGGTCCAGACCCATTAAAACAAGAAGCAGTGGTCCAGTTGCTGAGTGCTCAGTACGGGCTGAGGGCAGACATTATGTGAGGGTTTGAAGAAAAAGGCAAATGTCTCTGTGCCTTTCTGTACAGTCCACATTGAAACTGGACCTTCACAAAGCTCCAGGCACACCTTAAGAGAGTCCTTGGCTATCCAAACAATCTTTACAGAGAAACCATCAGATTATGGACTACAGCTTTGTTTCCCATTGTTCCTCTGAAGGATTTCTACACACTGAGAGTTTTTCATTTGCCCACTCCATCCTATCATAAGCATCAGAATCAGCTTCAGATGTTATTGAAGCATTACTTAGATATATGAGGGCCTAAATGTAAATGAGGTTCAGTGTGATTTTAATTCCTAAATACCTCTATCAATTACCAAAAAAATGAGCTCTAGGCTGTTAATCACAGTCTGAAAATCCACCTTTCTCCCTCAGGTGTTGCTCATGTGCAGAAAGTAGAGTTCCCAGTGCCCAGCTGTGTTTCTACTGACCTCACCAGCAAAATGATGGCTTGAGGGGAGAGAGAAGATTTATCCCATCACTTGGCCCCACTATACTTCATAAACTGTATGCCATCTAAAGGATGTGCAGCCCCTGAACCTGCTGCCCTGAGGTGACCTCTGGCTCACAGCTCCATCCCAGCACCCAGAGGAGGGGGTGAGCAGGGCTGTAGGTAACTCCAAGCCGCTTTGAGCTTGTGCTGGGAAAGGCTGAGAGGTTTGAGGCATTATTGTCAGTGTGCTGACTTCTTCCTCCTGCTGTATGAAAAATTGATTTACTGTAGCTGCAAAGAATTTGCAATGTACTTACACACGTGTAATTGGTTGGAGCACTTGCTGAGAGACCCAGCAGCCCCTCTCCTGGTGCCCTGTCACGTGCCTGTGTTTGCAGTAGCAGATGCAGAGATCATAGAATTGTTTAGATTGCAAAAGACCTTTAAGACCATTGAATTCAACTGTTAACCCAACCCTGCCAGCTCACCACTAGATTATGTCCCTCAGCACCAATCTACGTGTCTTCTAAACCCTCCAGAATGGTGACCCCACCACTTCCCTGGGTAGCCTGTTCCAGGGCTTGACAACCCTTTCAGGGAAGAAGCTTTTCTCAATACTTTTCTCAAACTGTGCCAGGGGAAGTTTAGACTCGAGGTGAGGAGAGAGCTCTTCACAGAGGGAGTTGTTAGCTGTTGGAATGTGCTGCCCAGGGAGGTAGCAGAGTCACCATCCCTGGAGGTGTTCAAAAGGAGTTTGGAAGTGGCACTTGGTGCCATGGTCATGAGGTATTGGGTGCCAGGTTGGACTTGATGATCCTTGAGGTCCCTTCCAACCCTGGACCCTCGGGACAGCAGAGGTGTGTCTTACGTGGCAGCAGAAGGGGGGCACCCAGCCCAAACTGCCGCACACACACCCCACACACACCCCTTCAGGCATTTCCTTTTGTCCTATCACTTGTTGTGCCAAACCCCTATAACGTGCTCAGGTTCAGCGAGCTGCCCCAGTACAGGCAGGGATTTCAGCCCTTGCTTTCCACAGCTCAGCACACTAAAGCAGTGGGGGGGCTGCCTGCATCTGCACTGGGAGGCTGATGCATCCCAGCTGGGTCCCTGCACCACGCCAAGTCCTCTGTGCACGCAGGGGCCGTGGGGTGGGATCTGGGGATATTTGGCAGCCCAGGCTGTGCGACATCTGGAAAGCCGAGAGTTCACCACCCAAAGTGGGACTCTGCAGGTCTGGATTTGACTCCTTGTCTGTGACCTCTCAGGGCAAGGTCTGCGAGGGAGTAATCTTTCCCCCCCTCTGCTTTTGTAATCGCGTTGGTGCTTTGCTGGGGCTGTGGCGGCTGAAGTGCTGACAGTTTGGGAAGGCTGCATTCTTCTGGGAGGAAAAACTGGGAAAACAGTTACATCTGCGAAGTCTCCAGCCTATCTCAGCTGCCAAAAGTTCTAAGTAACAAAACTGCAACACACAGTGGTTTCAGATGCTGTGGGCTTCAGTGGCTGGAAAAGGGGGCCCTTCCCACCAGGGCTGGTGTGACAACCTCCACGTGAATGAAGAAAGCTGGGGTGCAAGGCAAGTTTTCCTGGGCCTTGTGCCTGTTTTGGTGTAAAAGACCACATGAGATGTTGGCTAAGAGAGAGGATTCAGGTGATTAGAGAGTTTTTGGAGATACAGAGATGTTTTGCTCCAAAGGATCCCCTGTGGCAGCCCTGTTGGGAGTGTCTGAGCTCTGCTTTCCAGCAGTAATGTGAATATTTCAGATACTTAGCCCGTGATCCATTGAGGTTCCTTTTGCACCACCTCAACCCCAGCCCTTTCCTTTCTTTGTTAGTCAGTGGATGCTCTGACCCTTGTCAGTGAACAGGAGACCTCAATGGCTATTTATTATTGAATGCTGACTCTCTTGGCTTTTTCTTTTCCCTGTTTATCTTTCTGCCATTTAGTGCCCCATGCTGAAGAAGTCCTTGATGTGTTGTCAAATCCCTCCAAGATATATTTGATTGAAATGTGTGTTGCTTGTCTGAGTGAACCTGGCTGACAGGGAAAGGCTTTCTTGCTCTCCAAAGAAACACAACAGCTGCCTTGTTCTGCTCTCTGCCTTTCCAGCAGAACTCAAATGAATTGCTTAATTTCAAGCAAATTTGATAATAAGGTTGAGGTGTCAAAAGTGATTACATTCCAGAGCAGCATGGCACTTCATTTATTTAACTAGAGAGATCATGTTTGCCTTTTACCCCCCAAAGAAGGACAAAAATATCCATGCCTGACTTCCAGGGATGGCTGGGAACTAGTCTGCAGTTGATCTCCTTGCAAACCTCCTCAGGGGACTATCTGCCCCCTGTGTCCTGGCAAGGCAAAACTAACATCAGCAGGTCCAAGAGCCAGAGGAACATCCACAAAAAAGATTGTCTGGGCCATCTTTCTTTTCCTGAGCACAAGCATTGAGGTGTTACTCTGCAAATGACCTTTGCAACCCTCCCTTGTGCCTTTAAGTTGCTCTGACCACGTGTGAAGCAGTGGTATCAGTAATAATACTATTCACACCAGAGTCTCCTGGGCAGCTGAATGGCAGTATGAATGTGGATTAATATTCCTTAGCCACAAGGGACTTAGGAAGGAGCTGATGGAAGCACAGCTCGTGAAATTAATAATCACCACCCACTTGGAGGAAAAGGAATTGGATTATAGGGACTCCAAAATTAATAGTATCCTGGGCAGGCAGAGGCTATTGAAATATTCATTGGGTTCAGCTAACCTAAGACAGCAAGAAGCAGGCAAGGTGTGATGCATTTTGTAGCCACAGGCCATGCTGAGCTGCCTTTTGTGGCCGTGGGGCTGGTGTTTGGGAGCCACCTCCTTGCTGTGCACCAGCAGGGTGGCACTAATTGGGCAGAGGAACACAGCGATCGAGGGGAACACGGATATCCTCTGAAGAATGCTGCCAGATATTGTGATGCACAGCATAAATAAAGCAGTGCAGGATGGTCTTGGACTGAAGCATGGGAAAACTGAGGGAGAAGAAATCCTGGGGCTGCCTGTGCACAAACATCTTGATAGGAGCATTTCCACTGTGGGAAGCTCCAGCTGCTGTGGGATACTGCTCCTGTGGGACGGGGCAGGAGCTTGGGTATGTGAGCTGGTTCCTGTGCTCCCAAGAGCCTTATTCTGATGGTGTCAGTGGAAGAAAATAACTGAACTTGCTCCCAAGCATGTGAAACTGGTGAGAAGAAGAAAGAACCCACTGGTGTATCCCAGAGGCTCTCCCCAAAAGTGACCATAGCCTCCCAGGACCTACTAAATCCTGCAGAGCTGGAGACCTGAGGAAGGGCAACTGCCAAAATGCCTCTTGGGAGGGTGGGAGTGATGCCTTCTGCTGTCTGGGAGGGAGCTGGATTCGGTTTAACTGGATAAATGGCCTCAGTAAAACCTCCTTTCAGGAGCTGTGCTGACAGCTAGGTCCTCCATGTGCTTCTTAAACCCAAAGGAATCAGACGTGTCTGTCTCTGATGTGTTGTGAGGGAGGGAAGAGGAACTGGGGACCCCAAACAAGGCCCTGGACACAAATACAAAAATGAACCTTACAGATCAAGCTTGGCACCATTATCAGCCATGATCTGGAAAAAATGCTTTCACCAGGAAAGAGAAATCATGGTCCTTTAGCCCTGCTGGTGCCCCTTCAGGAGGACTTGGAGTGGGCAAGGGAAAGCTCAGATCCGAGAGTGCCACTGAGCACGTCCCTGCCCTCTGCCTCCCCACAGGGGCTTTGAGAAGGCTCGAGATCAGCAACCAAAGCATGGCAGCTTTTTTCCCCTCCTTTAATGCCTTGTCTGCCTCCTTTTGCCTCAGTGGCCAGTGTGTAGTGAGTGAGGATAGAGGAGGCAGAGCACTGTCTGAGCAAGCCCAGTGCATCATGTCCATGTCAAGTGTCACCTTTGCCTCCAGAAGATGCTGCCTCTCTCACTGGTGGAAATGCCTTCTCCCAGCAGAGCCAGGGATGGAATGCTCCCGTTCAAACAAATGCTCCTCTTGCCTCCTTCCCAAATCCTTACTTCTGGGCCATTTTCACCAGTGTGTGACCAGCAAGATCCAGGGAGAGAAGCAAGAGCTCCCTTTAAAAATCAGATCTCCAGCAAACCGACATTTGGCATGAAGATGCTGTTCGTAGCTCAGAAGAGGTTCAGCAGGTTGTGTTGGCTCGGGAGACAGCTGTGTGTATATGAACACATGCACATGCAGGCAGATGGGTGATGAGCTTCTGGTGAGGCATAGCCAGAATGGTCTCCATCCATTCCCTCCTCCATCCCTCCCTCCTGACACTTGGACAAAGGTGATAGCAGCTCCCATGCCAGAAAAAGGAAGGCATATCTCTGCTCCTCAGAGGGTGATGAGCCACCTTGAGAAGCAGCTGTGAGCCATATGCCATCGAATGCTGTGCAGGCAGTGTGCTTGCAAAAGTGTATACAGGAGAGCAGAGCCACCACTGAACTAAATTGATTATGCTGTTGAAGAGGGAGGAATTGACACTGTTTGAGTATGTCCAAGCCCTGCAAGCTCGTGTGAGATGTGTGGTGAGCCTATTGTGCTGCCAGCACACTGAGTTATTCCTTGAGAGAGGATTTGAAGGGGTAGATCACTACAGGGGATCATCATTGAACCACTTGGAATTAAAGATTCCCCAGAAATACCACATTGTTCATTTAAATGAAAGAAGTGTTTAAAAATATCCTGATTGTAAGCATGTTTGCCACAGCTCCACTCTTCTTCAAGAGAACCTGTTGGCTTTTATTTAATCTTGCACAGGGGCAGCCAAAGTCTCCCAGTTGAAAACCTACAGTGGCCAGGGATCAGCCCAGCCTCTTTCCCTGGTCAAATTTTGGTGAATTCTGAAGGAAATCCAGCTGTCTTCTCCAGCATCTAAGAGGATTTGGAATGAGAGACTTCCTTTGCTCTTGTACAGTACCTCCTGTTGTAATTTCTGACTCTTGCTGTTTCCCAAAGGAAAAACCCTGGGTGAAACTCCCCACAACCAGCCAGAAAAGAACATTCAGCTCTGCAGTGTCTTCTCAGTGTGAGCTTGTAACTGAGTCCTCAACACACCTGCTGGGGTTGCTTAGCCTGGAGAAGAGAAGACTCAGGGGTGACCTTATTGTTCTCTACAACTCCCTGAAGGGAGGTTGTAGCCAGGCAGAGGTTGGTCTCTTCTCCCAGGCAGCCAGTACCAGAACAAGAGGACACAGTCTCAGGCTGCGCCAGGGGAGGTTTAGACTGGATGTTAGGAAGAAGTTCTATACAGAGAGAGTGATTGCCCACTGGAATGGGCTGCCCAGGGAGGTGGTGGAGTCACCTTCATTGGAGGTGTTCAAGAAGAGGCTTGATGGGGTGCTTGGTGCCACGGTTTAGTTGTTTAGTTGTTTAGGTGGGTTGTATGGTATGGTATGGTATGGTATGGTATGGTATGGTATGGTATGGTATGGTGTGGTATTGTATTGTGTTTAGGTGGGTTGGATTGGTTGATGGGTTGGACGCGATGATCTTGAAGGTCTCTTCCAACCTGGTGGTGTATTGTATTGTGTTGTGTTGTGTTGTATTGTATTGTTAGTATTTGTGAGTGAGAGGAAATTGTCTTTCCCTGGTGTGGCAAGCTTCTGGTGGTGGCACATCCAGAAAGGCTTCCATTGCACCTGTAAACGTTGGTCTAAGCTCCAATGGTTCTGCAAAACACTTCTGTTCATCCGCCCAGGCTGCACAGACTGGAGCTGAGCCCAGACAAGTTTGCCAGTTCTTTGCTGGCCATGAGCTGGCGACTGGGTTTGCTTTGTTGTGTTGATAGCAAGGAAGGAAACTCTGGATGTTACCCAGTGCATGTTTAAAATCAGCAGGAGCTTCTCAAGTGAAGCAAGGTGGGCGTGTTGGTCCTGCTGCAGGTCTCTCAAGAGACGTCATGAACCATCGCAATGGCAAGTGTCCAACAAGCTCCTGTTCAGAGCTTCGGGAACAAGAGTCCTAAGGCACCTGGAATGGTGTCCAGTGGGTGCCTGTTTCTGGGGTTTGGGCTGGGTTTTTTTTTGCATTGATGGCATTAAGAAAGGCATCCTGATGAGATTTATGAGGCTGGTTTGAAACAGAGAAGTTGCCTTGCCAACAAGGCATGTCTGCTACATAAAAAATCTGATGATGAAGGGATGAGATGACAGCTTTGTATCCATAATGCTTTCATCCCAAGGTGTCTTCATGCAACTGCTAAATATTTCATTTCCTTTAACTCCCAGCCTTGGATATTTTCAGCAGGTAAGGATGCAACAAGCCCTCTGCCCCATATAGGTGGGATGGGAAGACAGCAGCGTGGGACAGACACAAACCACAGCCACCACAGCTCTATTCCCCAGCTCCTCTAATGCTTCCTGCTCTCATGACACCGTCCAGCTGAAAAGGGTTTTGTGGATGTAAGGTCTGGTTTAAACTCAGAGTTCACCTTTATAGCTGTGCTTGATTAGGAGCTGAACTTGTTCTGAAGAAAAAGTTTTATGGCTCCTTTGAACCAGAAGAGCTGGGATTTCCTTGGGGTAGGACTTGGGCACTTTTCCAGACCAGTGTGATTGAAGTCATGCACGTCCAGAGTGTGGGGAGATCATCAGAACTGAGGGCAGAGACTCAGCCCATCCTGTTGTCCTCTCCTGAATGGGTGGATGGCCCAAGAAAGGGCACTGGGAGACTTGCCTGTTGTCCCTGTCCACTTTCCCACTCTGTAACCCCTGTCCCAGAGAGCAAACACATGATTTGACCTACATACTGCAGCTGGTGGGAAAGGCAAGGCTCATCCATTTGAATTGTGCTGGAAGCAGGAAAGATTTTCTTCTTCTCTGGCCTCCTTTCATTTAAGTTTCTGGGGAAAAAAAGAAAAAAAAAGAAAAAAGAAAAAAGACTTGAACTGTCAAAGCAGAGAATGCTACTGATGTGGCAGGTACATTTTCTTCTTCAAAAATGGAAATCATTGTCAAACTGCTTCAGCTTGAATGCTGTGAGTTATAATGCATTGCTATTATTTAGTGCAGGTGGACCAAAGGCTGGGGGCGAGGTTGGCAAAGAGCCCCTGTGGAGTGGGATCCTCTGCCAGGGCTGTCTTGCAGCATCTGCAGTGCATGGGAGGAGCAAGCAAGGTGGGATGTGGGTCCTCCTATCCAACACGACTTGTCCACATTCGGTGAGGGGATCGCATCCTGGAAATACCTACTGTGCCCTCAGCACTTAAAAGGGATCAGTGGGGAGCTCTGATATAGCAGAACATGCTTTGGATACTCAAAGTGAACTAAATCCCACTGCTGGCATGATTTGGATGTCTTAGATCTCTCTGGGAGAGCCCAGACATCCCTTTCCCTCCTTGGGTGCACCACTGAAACGTCAACACTCCTGAGGTCCCTTCAGCTGCACACTGAGAAACTACAGAGTCCTGAACCAAAGTACTTCAATACTTCTGGCCTTTGAGGTTTAATTGCAGTCCTAGATAGCCAAAATTATTCCCAGCTGCCTGCTGTGCCTGAGGGTCTCAAACAACAGCAGCTTGAGGTTTGTCACCTCCAGGTTTCCTGCACTGGGGCTGTTTAGCATCAGGCTGTGGAGATGGGTGTCCAGCCTGCAGGGTTGGGGTCTGGATGTGCAGAAGATCCCCCAAAGATACAAGAATGGTATCCTAAACGCAGCCAGGATATTGCATTCAGCAAGGAATGAAGACACCTGAGAGGCAGACAGGCTTCTGCTGTCTCAGACCTTATGCTTTTTCAGAGCCATCTTGAATAGAAATGAGAATGATAATGTGGTGGAAGTGAGTATTATGGTTTATGAAGCTTTAAGTGAGGCTGGAAGCATGAACTGTAACATCCTTTCTCTGCTGCTGCAGAAGGGAAACGTGAAGGAGGCAGGATGGTGAATTTTGGCTTCCCAGGGCATGAGCATGAAAGGTAGTGAAAAAAAACCCCACAACCTCTCCAAAAAAGCCCAAAGCCAAACCATATGTGGCCCAGAGGAGCCAGCTGCACTTCCCTGCAGCAGAGCAATGGAGATCAGTGCTTCAGCTAGGTGGGAACCTAATCTCAGAGGGAAATGATCTCTCTTCCCCTCCAGCTTCTAACAAACCCCACTGATTTTTAAGCTGCAGGTAACTGCAATTAAGAGGCAAACTTCTGATCCTCCTTCTTAACCACACTGAAAGTTTAATGATACTTGACTTCTGTTTCCTTTGGCAGAGAAGCTGCTCCTGATGGCTTTCAGGGTATGGTTTCACAGTCATAGGAGTGTTAG
Organism: Colaptes auratus; assembly: GCA_015227895.2. Classification (NCBI taxonomy): domain Eukaryota; kingdom Metazoa; phylum Chordata; class Aves; order Piciformes; family Picidae; genus Colaptes; species Colaptes auratus. Next base: position 1,562,707 of record JAAWVA010000036.1, read on the forward strand.
GTTGATGGCTGGGCTTGATCTTAGACATGTCTTCCAACCTTAATGATTCTGTGATTCTTTACTTGTGACACTTGGCCAAATTCTGGTGAATTCTGAAGGAAATCCAGCTGTCTTCTCCAGCATCTGAGAGGATTTGGAATGGGAGACTTCTTTTGCTCTTCTACAGCACCTCCTGTTGTAATTTCTGACTCTTGCTGTTTCCCAAAGGAAAAACCCTGGGTGAAACTCCCCACAACCAGCCAGAAAAGAACATTCAGCTCTGCAGTGTCTTCTCAGTGTGAGCTTGTAGCTAAGTCCTCAGTACACCTGCTTGGTTAATATTTGTGAGTGAAAGGACATTGTCAGTTGTCTAAAACACTTGTGCAAACAGCCTGAAAGAGCAGCATGCCAAGGAGCACCCCTCCTTTGGGGATGCTGATACCTCTGCTTCATCACACCCCTGAGAATTGCAGGAACCTTTGCAGGTCACAGCAAAAGCAGTTTAAAAATCACTTTAAAATGTGAAACAAAGCAAAGAGACACAAACCAGGCAGGCAAAAGTAATTGACACCAAATACATCCTCATTATGCCAAGGACTCTCTGGGTTAATTGTTCACTGACCATCTTGTGCTCCAGTCTGTGCCTCTGCTGGCCAGGCCAGGGTTTGGTTGGCCACTGCAGCAACACTGGAACTGCAGGTCACTCATGCAGGACTTGATTTAGTTGGTAGATACTTTAGAAAGCAGATGTGGGACCGGGCTGTCCCACCAGTCACAGATATAGGCCACTTCAAACAGCTATGATTAGGGCACATAGTCAGCCCTGGACAGCAACATCAATGGGTCCTAAGGCTTGGTAGGGCCCTGTGGATACTATTGTTGTACAGTAGTTGGGGACATCTCATCCCTGGAAGTGTTTGAGACCAGGTTGGATGAGGGTTTGAGCAATTTGGTCTTGTAGTAGGAGTCTATAGAGGCAGGGTTGGAGTTAGACAATCTTTAAGGTCCCTTCCAACTCAAGGCATTCTATGATTTGTTAGTCATTGGAATGGGCTGCCCAGGGAGGTGGTGGAGTCACCATCCTTGGAGGTGTTCAAGAGGGGATTGGACGTGGCATTTGGTGCCATGGTCTAGTCATGAGGTCTGTGGTGCCAGGTTGGACTCAATGACCTTTGAGGTCTCTTCCAACCTTGGTGATTCTGTGATTCTATGAAAATTGGAGTAAGCTCAGCATGATATTGGCCAAGTGTCAGGCAATGCCAGTCTGCTTAGTGCATTGTGGAAACCTCCTCCTTTCCATAATAATCCTTCAGTTCCTTTCTGCTACCTGTCACATAACTGCTCCATTTGTCTCTGGTGTGAAGCCATGCTGACCCCATCGGGGGAGGATCAGCTCCTACCTCCAGCCACCTGCACTGGGGCTGCCCCACTGCTTTTGACATCCCTGAGCTGCCCATCCTTGGCTCTCCCAGCTAGCACATGAACAGTTAAGTGGCTGCAGCCTCCTGCTCAGGAAAGCACTTTGCTTGCCCTGAAGGGGGGCGAGAAAAAAACAAATCTGGAAAAAAGGACCTCTGGGAGACCTTGTAAGATTAAGCCAACATACCAAGCTGCTGAACAATGGTTGACATAGCAGGGCTCCCCTCCCTAGCCCTCCCCTGCTCCTATAGATCACAAACATATGCTCCCTGCATGCAGGCTCCCAGTCTTTTATTTCACCATGTTTCAGTCCCTGCCTATCGTCTCCTTTTCATTCCACATGTGACAGAGAAGTTAATTTGAGAAAAAGGATAAAGTGTCACATCTCTTGAGAAATGAACATGTAAATGGCCTGGAAGCAACATCATTTTCCTCTCTCTTCTCTTCTCTCTTTTTTTTTTTTCCCTTCCCTACTAGGAAAGCAGCATTAAAACTGCCCTCCTGATCCAGTTCAATAGCTCTTTCCCTGATGTCAGGGAGGATGGATAGGGCAAAGCTCAGGGAAGGGGCTTTGAAGTTGTCCTACCCCCATCCTAATGACTTGCACTGCTCACAGAGGAGCTGCTGGGGCTGGGATGCAGTGCCCAGGCAGGCTGGTGTCTTGTCTGGCACAGTCCTACTCTGCCCTACTCTGGGAAATGTGAAAGACCTGAACTGGCTGGATGCTCCTGCTACTGGTCCATGTGGCATGAGAGGTGGGAACATGGCCATGCCCATCCCGGCACAACAGATGCATTGGAGGATGCCCATGGCAGGGGGGGTGGAATTGGATGATCCTTGAGGTCCCTTCCAACCCTGACAATTCTATGATTCTGTGTGGATGCACTGAAATGAGCAGAGGGATGTGACTAAGGGCAGCCCTCAGCTTTTATGCTCATTGAGGATAGAATAGTGTAGAGTAGAGTAGAGTAGAGTAGAGTAGAGTAGAGTAGAGTAGAGTAGAGTAGAGTAGACTAGACTAGACTAGACTAGAATTGAATTGAATTGAATTGAATTGAATTGAATTGAATTGAATTGCATTAACCAGCTTGGAAAAGACATTTGAGATCATCAAGTCCAACCTATCATCCAACAGTATCTAATCAACTAATCAACTAAACCAAGTGCCTCATCCAGTCTCTTCCTAAACGCCTCCAGTGATGGTGACTCCACCACCTCCCTGGGCAGCACTTTCCAATGGGCAATCTCTCTTTCTATGAAGAACTTCTTCCTAACATCCAGCCTAAACCTTCCCTGGTGCAGCTTGAGACTGTGTCCTCTTGTTCTGGTGCTGGTTGCCTGGGACAAGAGACCAACCCTCTCCTGGCTACAACCTCCCTTCAGGGAGTTGTAGAGAGCAAGAAGGTCTCCTCTGAGCCTCCTCTTCTGCAGGCTAAGCAACCCCAGCTCCCTCAGCCTCTCCTCATGAGGTTTGTGCTCCAAATCCCTCCCCAGCCTCGTTGCCCTTCTCTGGACACATTCAAGTGTCTCAATGTCCTTCTTAAACTGAGGGGCTCAGAACCAGACACAGGACTCAAGGTGTGGCCTAACCAGTGCTGAGTACAGGGGCACAATGACTTCCCTGCTCCTGCTGCATGATGCATGTACTGCAAAGGGTTAAAATGGGGGGGGGGGTTAAAGGGTGTCCCCTACCAGCGGGACTAGCAGCAATGACAAAAATGAAAGGATTTGTATTGATTACTTTGGGAGGAGGGTTACTGTTTTGCAGTGACTTTTCGAAAGAGAGGGCAAGGCACGTATCAGAGGCTCCAATTAGCAGAGAAAAATACACAGCTCTAAAAACATAAAAGGAAAATAACCCTCCCTTTGAAAGACTTCAGCACCATAACAAAATATTAATGTTTAAAGATATTCCTTCTTAATATTTCAGGAAGCAATTGGAAGTCCCACAGTATAGTTCATTCTACTTTTTCAATGGAAATATTTAACTTGGAGGCAACAGAACTCACACTGGCTCCAAGATAAACTTTCCTTGGCAGTTGCAGCTCGTGTATAATGCTAAAAGCAGCTCCATCTTTGGGGTGGCAGTTTCAGTTGGTTTTGTGTTGGCTTTTTTTCCCTTTTAGCTCATCTCAGAGAGCCAAGCTCTGAGTTAAACACAGGGCTCTCAGCAGCTGCTATTTTGGAATGGAATGGAATGGAATGGAATGGAATGGAATGGAATGGAATGGAATAGAATAGAATAGAATAGAATAGAATAGAATAGAATAGAATAGAATAGAATAGAATAGAATAGAATAGAATAGAATAGAATTAACCAGGTTGGAAAAGACCTTTGAGATCATCGAGTCCAACCTATCGCCCAACACCATCTAATCGACTAAACCATGGCACCAAGCACCCCAGCCAGTCTCTTCCTAAACACCTCCAGTGATGGGGACTCCACCACCTCTCTGGGCAGCACATTCCAATGGCTAATCTCTCTTTCCATGAAGAATTTCTTCCTAACATCCAGCCTAAACCTCCCCTGGTGCAGCTTGAGGCTGTGTCCTCTTGTTCTGGTGCTGGTTGCCTGAGAGAAGAGACCAACCCCCTCCTGGCTACAACCTCCCTTCAGGGAGTTGTAGACAGCAAGAAGGTCTCCCCTGAGCCTCCTCTTCTCCAGGCTAAGCAACCCCAGCTCCCTCAGCCTCTCCTCATAGGGCTTGTGCTCCAAACCCCTCCCCAGCTTTGTTGCCCTTCTCTGGACGTGTTCCAGCAACTCAACATCTTTCCTAAACTGAGTGGCCCAGAACTGGACTCAGGACTCAAGGTGTGGCCTAACCAGTGCTGAGTACAGGGCACAATGACCTCCCTGCTCCTGCTGGCCACACTGTTCCTGACACAGGCCAGGATGCCATTGGCCTTCTTGGCCACGTGGGCACACTGCAGGCTCATATTCAGCCTACTATCAACCAGTACCCCCAGGTCCCTTTCTGCCTGGCCACTCTCCAGCCACCCTAACCCCAGCCTGTAGCACTGCATGGGGTTGCTGTGGCCAGTGTGCAGAACCCGGCACTTAGATGTGCTCAATCTCATGCCCTTGGACTCTGCCCATCTGTCCAGCCTGGCCAGTTTGTCTGCTGCTGGGGAGCAGGGAGAAGGGCTGTCCGGAGGGGGAGGCAGGCAGGATCTGTGCAGAAGGTCGGGCTAATTAAATCTGGAGAAGTCACCAGAGAGCCTGGTGTTTCTGCAGAGTATATCTTCAAAGCTTTCCCTTGTGCAGGGTGTGATAAGGAGAGGGTCATCTTGACACTTTCATCTGCTCCTGAAAGGGTGAGCCTAAAGAAAGAAATAAATAGATGTTGATTACGCGGGGAGGGAGGGACAGAACTATCTGCCTGCTCCAACAGCTAATGTGTCTCCCAGGGCTCCCTGTGCTCCTTCTGCTCATTAACAGTAGGAGTGTGTATTACTGTTAGCATTTCAATCTGCCAATCGAGTGCTGGACTGCATGGACTCATGTTGCCAAGGCTCTGATGCAAGCCAGCCTTCACCAGCCTTCACCAGGCTTTGCCAGCCTTCACCAGGCTTCGCCAGCCTTCACCAGCCTTCGCCAGCCTTCGCCAGCCTTCACCAGCCTTCATCAGCTTTCTCCAGCCTTCACCAGCGTTCACCAGCCTTCATCAGCTTTCATCAGCTTTCTTCAACCTTCACCAGCCTTCACCAGCCTTCATCAGCTTTCTCCAGCCTTCACCAGCCTTCGCCAGCCTTCACCAGCCTTCATCAGCTTTCTCCAGCCTTCACCAGCCTTCGCCAGCCTTCACCAGCCTTCACCAGCCTTCACCAGCCTTCTCCAGCCTTTGCCAGCCTTCGCCAGCATTCGCCAGCCTTCACCAGCCTTTGCCAGCATTCGCCAGCCTTCACCAGCCTTCACCAGCCTTCGCCAGCCTTCACCAGCCTTCTCCAGCCTTCACCAGCCTTCGCCGGCATTCGCCAGCCTTCGCCAGCCTTCACCAGCCTTCATCAGCTTTCATCAGCTTTCTCCAGCCTTCACCAGCCTTCACCAGCCTTCACCAGCCTTCACCAGCCTTCGCCGGCATTCGCCAGCCTTCGCCAGCCTTCACCAGCCTTCACCAGCCTTCATCAGCTTTCATCAGCTTTCTCCAGCCTTCACCAGCATTCATCAGCTTTCTCCAGCCTTCACCAGCCTTTGCCAGCTTTCTCCAGCCTTCACCAGCCTTCACCAGCCTTCATCAGCTTTCATCAGCTTTCTCCAGCCTTCACCAGCCTTCGCCAGCCTTCACCAGCCATCGCCAGCCTTCATCAGCTTTCTCCAGCCTTCACCAGCCTTCGCCAGCCTTCACCAGCCTTCACCAGCCTTCGCCAGCCTTCATCAGCTTTCATCAGCTTTCTCCAGCCTTCACCAGCCTTCACCAGCCTTCGCCAGCCTTCACCAGCCTTCGCCAGCCTTCACCAGCCTTCACCAGCCTTCGCCAGCCTTCATCAGCTTTCATCAGCTTTCTCCAGCCTTCACCAGCCTTCACCAGCCTTCACCAGCCTTCATCAGCTTTCTCCAGCCTTCACCAGCCATCGCCAGCCTTCATCAGCTTTCACCAGCCTTCACCAGCCTTTGCCAGCCTTCACCAGCCTTTGCCAGCCTTCACCAGCCTTCACCAGCCTTCACCAGCCTTCACCAGCCTTTGCCAGCATTCACCAGCCTTCACCAGCCTTCACCAGCCTTCGCCAGCATTCACCAGCCTTCACCAGCCTTCACCAGCATTCACCAGCCTTCACCAGCCTTCACCAGCCTTCACCAGCCTTTGCCAGCATTCACCAGCCTTCGCCAGCCTTCACCAGCCTTCACCAGCCTTCTCCAGCCTTTGCCAGCCTTCACCAGCATTCACCAGCCTTCACCAGCCTTCGCCAGCCTTCACCAGACTTCGCCAGCCTTCACCAGCCTTCACCAGCCTTCGCCAGCCTTTGCCAGGCTTCGCCAACCTTCACCAGCCTTCGCCAGCCTTCACCAGCCTTCACCAGCCTTCACCAGCCTTCGCCAGCCTTCACCAGCCTTCGCCAGCATTCGCCAGCCTTCACCAGCCTTCACCAGCCTTCACCAGCCTTTGCCAGCCTTCACCAGCCTTCACCAGCCTTCACCAGCCTTCACCAGCCTTCACCAGCCTTTGCCAGCCTTCGCCAGCCTTCGCCAGCCTTCACCAGCCTTCGCCAGCCTTCACCAGCATTCACCAGCCTTCACCAGCCTTCGCCAGCCTTCGCCAGCCTTCGCCAGCCTTCACCAGCCTTCACCAGCCTTTGCCAGCCTTCACCACCTTCACCAGCCTTCGCCAGCCTTCACCAGCCTTCACCAGCCTTTGCCAGCCTTCACCAGCCTTCACCAGCCTTCACCAGCCTTCACCAGCATTCGCCAGCCTTTGCCAGCATTCGCCAGCCTTTGCCAGCCTTCACCAGCCTTTGCCAGCATTCACCAACCTTCGCCAGCATTCACCAGCCTTACCAGCCTTCACCAGCATTCACCAGCCTTCACCAGCCTTCTCCAGCCTTTGCCAGCGTTCACCAGCGTTCACCAGCCTTCACCAGCTTTTGCCAGCCTTTGCCAGCATTCACGAGCCTTCACCAGCCTTCACCAGCCTTCACCAGCCTTCGCCAGCGTTCACCAGCCTTCTCCAGCCTTTGCCAGCCTTTGTCAGCCTTCACCAGCCTTCACCAGCCTTTGCCAGCCTTCAACAGCATTCATCAGCGTTCACCAGCCTTCGCCAGCCTTCACCAGTGTTCGCCAGCAGTCGCCAGCCTTCTCCAGCCTTCACCAGCTTTTGCCAGTCTCTTCTCCCAAGTAACAAGTGACAAGAGGAAATGGCCTCAGGTTGCACCAGGACAGGTTAAGATTGGATATTAGGAACAATTTCTTTACTGAAAGCATGCTCTTTACTGAAGAACACAGTAGATTTGTTCCTGTTATTTACTGCAGAAAAAGGAAAAAGAAGACACTGATGGCATGAGCAGATCTTTACTGTCAACTTGCTCCACCCCAGATCTTCTCAAAGGGAGGACTTTGCCTTTTTTACCGCTAACAGAGCATATAAACCCTCAGCCTCAGGGGGTTACACCAAATGCTTACTGCTCCAGACTTCATTATGAGTCCCATCAAGGCAGAAGGTGATGTCTTCAGCTCCTTCACTGCTTCCTGGATGGAGACACAGAGCTGTGGAGCTCTGCTTGCAGGCTTCTGGGCAGCTGGAATTCCCAGCAAAGTGAATAAATTCCTCTCTTTGAGCTCAGACATATAAACTTGGGAGTGGAAAATGAGGATATGTCTGGAGAAAGCCAGACATGCAGAAGCCATGGCTGACTTTCCATCTTGCTCTGCTCAGGTATGGCAGCAGCAGCCATGGCTTTGCCAGTGCACCCTGCTTGTGTTGGTGGCTTGGAGGGCAGCATAGGAGCATTGTTATGCACTTGCCCATTCCATAGCCTTGTCCCAGGGCACCTACAACTGCCCACTGCAGGATGTGATATCAGGCTGGATGGTAATTATAGAGTGAAATGTCAGCCTCATTCACAGGAGCATCATTACCCATTAGCTAATTAGACATTAGCCATTCCAGCACTGCTGTTAGTTGCTTTTTAAAAGCCACTGGGTATTAGAAGAGAGAAACACTTTGAAATTGCACTTCTGATAGTAGGTTTGGAAGAGCAGGGAGTCCTCTGATGCTTCAGCACATTAGAAAGCAAGGACTGAGTCACAAATACCTCTTTCCCCACCCCACCCCCAGCTCAGCAGTGAGGAAAAGAGGGAATATGTGCACATTTCTGAATGTGTGCCGTGGACAAGGACATGATTTCATGCAGGCAGGGATGTGAACTTGCAGTGATGCAGGGACCTGTTCAGCAGCATTAATGGGACCAGGGAAAAGTCTGGCAGGGACACTGTGCTTGACTGAGATCCACATTTCAACTGCAGTTGATGTATTTGGGTGTGGGATGGTCTGCTTTCTGGGGGTGACTTGGAGTTTTACTTGAAAAACCTGAACCTTTGAAGATTGAAATGACTTTTGGTGGTTGCTCTAAACCTTCTCCCAGTACTCTTGGGCTCACAGTTCACCCATTCCCAAAGGTGAGATCCATTGCTGCCCTTGCCTGTGTCGAAGACCAGCAGGATCCCCATCCCAGCACGGGCCAGTCTTGGGGTTTGGTAACTTCACAGTAAAACTGCGTGTCAGCTTCACTCTGAATGGCCCAAATAGGACAGTCCACAGGAGACTTCATGCTTTCCTGCCTGTCTTGTGCCACATGGAAAACTCTGAAGGCTGGCTTTGGAACTCCCTAAGAGGAAAACTAGCAATGATGGGTGGGAGTGGAGAGCTCTTGGGAGAGCATGATTTGGCTGGGTTTCAGTCCTAGACCAGCTAACCTACTCCCTTCAACAGTAGATGCCTCAGCATGAGAGCTACCTGTGATCATTCTCACTGCTTTCTTGCTTCAGACATCACCTGCTGAAGATCATAGTCTCCAAAGGATGCTGACATATCCTCATCCTCTCCATTTGCATGAGGACATAGGGCAGGAGGAGACTCTCCTCCAAGCACCTAGAGCAGAGGAGGGTTGTGGTGGAAAGTGCCTCTTCTCACAACAGAACAGGGGAAAGAAGGAGATCCATATTTATATAGATCTTTCATCTAGATGTAAACCTGGGGAATAAAGAGCAATTTTATGTACATTAGATAAGGGAGCTATGTTCTCCTTTTAAATGAAGCAAAGATTAAATTGGTCCCAGTAGGATGGCTCTTAATTCCTTCCATTTCTATATTCTTGGTTTATTATGCTTGTGTGATAGTCGTGCTTTGTAAGGCAGACTGAACAGATAATGCACTCAAAGAAGGTCCAGAGGAGTGATTTGCCTGGGTTATCAATGTTTCTGAAGCTACTTCCTGGGTTATTTTATTTGTATTTCTCCATCACTTCTCGACATTTCAGCTCCAGGTTCAACTAGAGCCTGGGAGAAGCCCCTGTTCCTCTGCCTGCCTCCCTAAGAGCAAAACAACACTCTCCTGGCTGCCTCCTGACAGCCCCTTTCACTCCAATCTTCCAGCATCACATTTCCATTTGGTGCATCTTTGTACCTCTCAGCCTGCAATTAAGAAGGAAATATGGCCCAGGAACCCTCCCCACGTCACAGCAGGGAGAAGGCTCTTTTATGGTAGGCAGTAAAAGCATTGCAGCAACCAGGTTCACCAGTGATGCTGAGCGTTAATGGAACCCACGAGCTGCTCTGGGCTCACCAACATCCAAAACCCAGAATGTCCCACACTGTCTGATACTGGTGGTGCTGGCAAGTCCCACCTGCCTTTGGACCATTATATAGTAGATATATAGAATAGAATAGAATAGAATAGAATAGAATAGAATAGAATAGAATAGAATAGAATAGAACCGAACCGAACCGAACCAGGTTGGAAGAGACCTTCAAGGTCATCGTGTCCAACCCATCACCCAACACCATCTAAACAACAAACCCATGGCACCAAGCACCCCAGCCAGTCTCTTCCTAAACACCTCCAGTGATGGGGACTCCACCACCTCCCTGGGCAGCACATTCCAATGGCCAATCACTCCTTCTATGAAGAATTTCTCTCTAACCTCCAGTCTAAACCTACCCTGGCACAGCTTGAGACTGTGTCCTCTTGTTCTGCTGCTGGTTGCCTGGGAGAAGAGACCAGCCCCCACCTGTCTACAACCTCCCTTCAGGTAGTTGTAGACAGCAAGAAGGTCTCTTCTGAGCCTCCTCTTTTCCAGGCTAAGCAACCCCAGCTCCCTCAGCCTCTCCTTGTGTTCCAAACCCCTCACAACCCTCACATGGGGCAGAAGAGATCTGAAAATGGACAACATGGACAGAACTGCCTGGGTTCAAGTCTGGAGATGAAGAGAGATGCTACACAAGTGGGTTGTGTGCTGGCCAGGTGGTTTTGCAAGGCTTGTTCAGCTCCTTCACCGTGCAACAGACAAGGTTTTGAAAGGAGAAATGAAGGACGTGAGTCCTTATTCCCAGCTTGTTGGCTTTGATTGCTTTGCTCTGAAAGTGGTGTATTTAAAACCAGAAGGTGTCTGGAACAACTGTGAGATTGAATTCACAGTAATTTAAGGAGATAATGTACAGAAAAAGGTTCTGTGGTGGGGTTTTTTTTCAGGAGTGTTGCATGGTGTGAAGGCACTACAGAATAAACCCAGAGAAGGGGCAGCGAGGGGACCTGGCTGTAAACAGCACTGTTGGGGTGGCTGTGCCTCTCCAGGAGGGCAGGAGAGCATGTTGGTGTGGCTGTGTCTCCCCAGGAGGGCATGAGGAGATGTTGGTGTGGCTGTGTCTCCCCAGGAGGGCAGGAGGGGTTGCTGGTGTGGCTGTGTCTCCCCAGGAGGGGATGTTGGTGTGGCTGTGTCTCCCCAGGAGGGGATGTTGGTGTGGCTGTGTCTCCCCAGGAGGGCAGGAGGGGATGTTGGTGTGGCTGTGTCTCCCCAGGAGGGGATGTTGGTGTGGCTGTGTCTCCCCAGGAGGGGATGTTGGTGTGGCTGTGTCTCCCCAGGAGGGCAGGAGGGGATGTTGGTGTGGCTGTGTCTCCCCAGGAGGGCATGAGGAGATGTTGGTGTGGCTGTGTCTCCCCAGGAGGGCAGGAGGGGTTGCTGGTGTGGCTGTGTCTCCCCAGGAGGGGATGTTGGTGTGGCTGTGTCTCCCCAGGAGGGGATGTTGGTGTGGCTGTGTCTCCCCAGGAGGGCAGGAGGGGATGTTGGTGTGGCTGTGTCTCCCCAGGAGGGGATGTTGGTGTGGCTGTGTCTCCCCAGGAGGGGATGATGTGAAGCACACGCGTCGCTGAGCAGTGGCTCGACGCCACCTAAATTACTGTGGCAGAGATGCATCATGTGGAAAGGGCTCCTTTGTCTGTGGGTTGTTTCATGCACAGTGAGGTCAGGAGGCAATGCTGTGGTGTGTCAGCTCCTGGACATGTCAGAGAGCCCTGCAGCGGTGACAGTGGCACAGCCACGGTCAGTGCTCAGCGAGCCTGGAGCAAGCCAGTGTGAAGATTGCATTATGGAGGGGCCATGGCCCTGTCACCACCAAGCTACAATCGGTGCTGAAGTGGTGTCAGGCTCTTGTGCACAACATTGCTGTACCTGGGCACTCACTACAGAAGTTCAGCTTTTGGGGCAAAAGCAAAAGCCACCTGAGCAGCTGCCAGGTTTTGGGCTGAAGTGCAAGATTTCACCCTGAGGGCGGTGAGAGCCTGGCACAGGCTGCCCAGGGAGGTGGTGGAAGCCTCATCCCTGGAAGTTTTTAAGGCCAGGCTGGATGTGGCTCTGAGCAATCTGATGCAGTGTGAGGTGTCCCTGCCCATGGCAGGGGGTTGGAACTGGATGATCCTTGAGGTCCCTTCCCACCCTGACAATTGTATGTTTCTATGATTTCCTCTTCCTTTGCCATTGAATCTCAGGACATTGTTTGGGGTTTGTATTTTTGGTGGGGGTTTTTTTGTGAGTGAAAATCTCTGTACTTTCTTTACAAATGGGCTTTCCTCATCTAGATACAGCCTGGAAGAGGGGAGAAGCCTCCTGTTCCCTCTGCATTTGTCCAGGCATGCTGCAGATGGGTGAAGCCCATGGGCAATGCTGATGTAAGCACCAGCAGTGAATTTAAGCACTGCGTGAGGCCAGCTCTGCCTCAGCCAGGTCCCAAGGCTTGCAGGCATGAGCCACAAAGCCAGAAAAAAATTCCCTCTGCTCTGAAGGATAATTCAGAATAAAATACAAGGGACAATTTATTATTTTATTTTGCCTGGTTTAGCTCCAGCAACTTTCTGATGTTGTGCTAGGAGAGGCCTTTGACCCTGAGCAATCTGGTGCTAATCGAGGCAGGTTGTGGTTCTGTTCTCTGTACAGAGGCACTTAGCCTCTCTGTGCAGCAGTAAATTTGACTGAGACTGGGTCTATGTCTGTGTGTGTTAAATACTTTCCTCAACAACTGTGCACATGGGGGTGTGTATACACAGTTTAACAGTTATCACTCTATACTTAATAGGATTACAGAGATCTGCAGACAAATGAACACATCACTATAGAGCCTTATCGTCCCCTGATAAGTAAAAGCCTAAAGATTGTTGAGACAATTATGATTTGATCTTCATCTTAATACTTGTTCAGGAGACAAAATGAGTGAATCATTTTTTGGTACCAAGAAGCAGCCATGAGCAAGGGCCCCCACGATGCCTGCGAGTTGGGTGCAGCCCTTTTTGGGCCAGCTGCTGGCTACAGCATCCTTGCCTCCAGTGCAGAGTCAGGCTGGAGCTTTGCTCATCTGCCCACTCCCTGCAAGATGGATGAAGCCCAAAAACAGCCCCCACTCTGCTCCTTACAACAGCAGCTCTCAGAGGGTTTCCCAAAACTGTTGTTGCCACTCCAATTTCCCTGAGGATACTGAGGCACAGGACAAGACCGAGGCACAGGACAAGACTGAGGCACAGGACAAGACCGAGGCACAGGACAAGACTGAGGCACAGGACAAGACCGAGGCACAGGACAAGACTGAGGCACAGGACAAGACTGAGGCTTGATAGACCTTAACCAACTCATGGAATCAAAACTTGACTCTCTCAAGTGTTTGATTTACAGCTCCATGGTGGGCACCAACTGTTTCCTTAATGTTGAGCGCCCTTGCTCCATCCTGCCCCGGTGTTGAGCTCAGCCTCTGCTTCACCCAGCCCCAGTGTGTGATGGTGACAAGAGCACCAACCTGCAGCCAAAACCCGCCCAGCTCAGTTGGGGCACAGATGAGGGAGAGCTCTTGGAGACATCCTGAGTTGATTTCAGTGCTTCATGGCACAAAGGCAGCAAGTTTCACCCTCTGTTTGCTGGATCTACCTCTTTTCCTCCTGAAGCAACCTGGTCTAGTGGGAGGTGTCCTTGTCTGTGGCAAGTGGAAGTTGATTATAAGATTCCTTCCAACTCAAGCCAGTCTGTGATTCCAGGGGGCAGCTCCAGGTTGGGAGCAGCACTGCAGACCCAGACAAACCCAGGCTGGGTCCCAGAGCATCCTCTGTGGGGTTAAAGGGACTCAAGCGTTAAACGTCAGCAATCAGCCTCCACCAGAGCTCTCCCACAGCCTCCCTGCTGGCTTAAGGGACCACAAAAAAGGCAGGGTGGGGGAGGTTGTATCTCCTCTGTCATTACAGAGCAGGGGGATGGGGATTCGGAACAGATAGAAGAGCCTTGGTGGGGGGGAATATTCCCACTCTTTGGTGTCCTCTGCTTTTTAGCTGTATTCTTGTGCTAATCTGGAAAAGCTTTCTGGCCCTATTGAAACCAGCTGCACCTCTAATTAGGGTTGGGAATGTTTGTATTGCTGAAAGTGTCACATTGCTTCATTACAATAAAAACAGGAGACACTTTGATCCAGAAAATTAGACGACTTCAGCTTTGCATGAAACTGAAGCTCTCCTTAGCCTTTCAGAAACAAAGGAAATGAAAGCAAAGCTGGAGATGCCCTCAGCTCTGACACGTGGACAGGCCTTCAGGGGGGAGTTTGTGCAGCGTTATCAGTGTGGTGCTTCAGAGGGCGAGCAGAGGTCTCAGGTTGTGCCAAGCACTATGGCTCAAGTGGAAAATTTACAACCAAGTAACAGGTAAAACAATAGTGTGCACTGGAAACAACAGCCACATCTTTCAAACATAACTGATTCTGTCATAAGTCCTTTTTTTATATATGCATGAAATCTCTCCAATTCTCTTTGAGCAATTTCAGTTTAATCCAAAGCTATGGCTGGGTTTTTTTTCTAGTGGGAACTATTTCAGCAGGGACTTACGTGATGGTTTAAATCAGCTTCCCCCCACCCCATGACAACACCCCACAGCTCAAACCACGCCTGGCTCTGGTGGACCTGTCTCCACAAGAAGCAGAAATGCTATATCTGAAGGGAGATTGTAGCCAGCCAGAGGTTGGTCTCTTCTCCCAGGCAGGCAGCACCAGAACAAGAGGACACAAATCTCAGGCTGCGCCAGGGGACGTTTAGACTGGATGTTAGGAGGAAGTTCTATACAGAGAGAGTGATTGCCCATTGGAATGGTCTGCCCAGGGAGGTGGTGGAGTCACCATCATTGGAGGTGTTCAGGAGGAGACTTGCTGGGGTGCTTGGTGCCATGACCTAGTTGTTTAGGTGGGTTGGATGGGTTGATAGGTTGGACGCGATGATCTCGAAGGTCTCTTCCAACCTGGATTTATTGTATTATTGTATTATCTCATGGTGCTAGGGAGCTCAGGCCAGGATTTGCAGTGAAAGGTCAGTCTGGATGGGCTGCATGGACTTTTTCTTTTAGAGGGGGACATCCCCCCTAAAGCCAGGAGGTGCAGCTGCGGCTGATCTGGGGCATTGCCTGTGGAAGGACTGCCCACGGGAGCAGAAGAGGGCTCAGCTGTGCTGCTTCCCATGCTCTCCATACAAGCTGCCTTGAGCTTGAATCTCTAATCTCTTCTTATCTCTACATCCTTATTCCAGACAGGCTTTTCCTCCTAACAGGGTGCAAAGAAAGCAGGGGGATCTACTTGCCATTACCTGCATTGAAATAACACTGGAGGGTTGTCATCTTTAAATCCCACCAGGCAGATGCTTTTGTAACATCTTAAACCTAACCAATGAACCCAGAATCAACCTCCCTAATAGAAAAGGGAGATAAAAGATTCATCCTTCCACATACTTTAACAGTAGGAGAGCAGTGATATTTCAAAGGCAAGACAGACATCCTGGAGGTGAAGGCAAAGGATGCGTGGGAAGCACAGAAAGGATGCAGACTTTAAAGGTGAACAGGAGGGCATCTGTGCTCAGCACTGTGAATGCCTCGGTCACAAGATGAGACCTCTTGATTCCACACTGAAGTGGAATGGCACATTTCTGGCTTTTATTTACTCTGCAAACAGTAAGTAAAAACTCCAGGCCCCCCTCACCCCCCTCAGGGAGACAGGGAAAGTGGCTGCCATTGCCACGGTGTGCTGCTGGAGAGGAACTTTGAATGTCCTGGCAGGTTGGGAAGTGCACACGTGCTCCTCTTATCCACCTTTGCAAGGCAGCTTCAGATGGGATGAAAAGCTAAATATTTGCAATATTTTCAGAAAATAAGCAGTCACTGATTTACCAAGAGCTGAGGTGGTTTCAGCTTCCACCAACTCCAAGTGCAGCTGCAGCTGCACAGCCTGGCACTGCCTGCGTCGGGGCTGGCCAGGTAAAACAAGCCCCAGCCTTTAAACAGTGATCCCCTGGGCACAAAGCCTGGAAATACTGTGTAAATAGAGCAAATGTGACACCTTCCATCCCCAGAAGCCCACTTTTCCCTGCAATGTCTGCCTGTACCTGTGTCTGTATGGAAATTACAAACATCAGCAAAATCACTCAGAAGCAGCCAGAGTGGTTATGAAAAGTGATCTTTTTCTCCTAGTAACCTTGCTTGGTTTTCCTCTCTCTTTCTTCCTTTTGGTTCCCATCAACTGGTGAGGTGTCACCTTGAGTACTGTGTCCAGTTCTGGGCCCCTCAGTTTAAGAAGGACATTGAGACTCTTGAACATGGCCAGAAAAGGGCAATGAGGCTGGGGAGGGGTCTGGAGCACAGCCCTGTGAGGAGAGGCTGAGGGAGCTGGGGTTGCTTAGCCTGGAGAAGAGGAGGCTCAGGGGAGACCTTCTTGCTATCTACAACTGCCTGAAGGGTGGTTGTGGCCAGGAGGGAGTTGGTCTCTTCTCCCAGACAACCAGCACCAGAACAAGAGGACATAGTCTCAGGCTGTGCCAGGGGAAGTTTAAGCTCAAGGTGAGGAGAAAGTTCTTCCCAGAGAGAGTTGTTAGCCACTGGAATGTGCTGCCCAGGGAGGTGGTGGAGTCCCCATCCCTGGAGGTGTTGAAGAGGGTATTGGTTGTGGCACTTGGTGCCATGGTTTAGTCATGTGGTCAGGTTGGACTTGATGATCTTTGAGGTCTCTTCCAACCTTGGTGATTCTGTGTGTCTTACCCGGCTCTGCACTGCAGCTTTCCAGGGAAATGGAGAAGCTGCCTTGTGTACTACCACTGCCTTCAGCAGAAGCAAGGGTGGCTTGGAATCCCCTCTAAGCCAAAAAAATTCCAGCAGGGAAGGGGCTTTAAATGCCTTTCTAGAAGGCACTAGAGAGGGTATTTACCAGGTGTGGGAGACTTTCTTCATCTTTTATTTTCACTAAAATGGGGGTAAAGAAGAGCAGGCAGTGAGCACTGAGCCCAAGCCTGGTAAGGGCAGGTGGTAGAAAGGATGTGAGTAAGGAGGCAAAGTGTAAGGTGATGTCCTGAGGCACTGGTTCACATTGTTAATTCACTGATTGAGAGATGTTTTATTCTAAAAGGTCTAAAAAAAACATCACCATTAGCATGCTGCCTAGGGGACAGAATGTTAGGAAGTAGTTCTTCATAGAAAGAGAGATGGCCATTGGAATAGGCTGCCCAAGGAGGTGGTGGAATCACCATCACTGGAGGTGTTTAGGAAGAGATTGGATGGGGCACTTGGTGCCATGGTTTAGTTGATTAGATGGTGTTGGGTGATAGGTTGGACTTGATCTCAAAGGTCTTTTCCAACCTGGTTAATTCTATTCTATTCTATTCCATTCCATTCCATTCCATTCCATTCCAATTCTTTTCCAAGACATGGGCATGGAGTTACCAACCGAGGCAGGACCAAAATCCCACTGAAGGAGATGTTGCTTTGTCTCGTGCATGGCTAAGCAGAAGCAGCTGTCACACAACACCTTGGGCACAAAATATTGACACAACTTTATCCAATTATGTTTGAACCTGTGGGACAAAAAATCTGTCAACAGCTGTTAAATGTGATGGTGTTTTCTGTGTCTCTGGAGGTGTGAAGGTGTGGATCACCAGATGCACAGACTTATGCAGGGAATCCATCCATTTGGGCTTGCCCTCGATTCAAAGTCTCTTTCAGATGTTTGCTCTCAGTCACTATTCAAAACTACATCTTCCATGAATTCATGAACTTTTAGTCCCCCTCATTGTGCTGAAGGCAGGAGGGAATGGCACAGGCAAGAGCCAAAGAGGAGGCTCAGGGGAGACCTTCTTGCTCTCTACAACTACCTGAAGGGGTGGTTATAGCCAGGAGGGAGTTGGTCTCTTCTCCCAGGCAACCAGCAGCAGAACAAGAGGACACAGTCTCAAGCTGCTCCAGGGGAAGTTTAGGCTGGAGGTGAGGAGAAAGTTTTTCCCTGAGAGAGTTGTTAGCCATTGGAATGTGCTGCCCAGGGAGGTGGTGGAGTCCCCATCCCTGGAGGTGTTCAAGAGGGGATTGGACGTGGCACTTGGTGCCATGGTCTAGTAGTCATGCAGTCTTGGGTGACAGGTTGGACTTGATGATCTTTCAGGTCTCTTCCAACCTTGGTGATTCTGTGATTAAATCCACTTTCATTTCAGCCCATGGGTTTACTCTCCTTTTTCCAACCCTCCTTGGTCTGCTGGGGAAGGGTCATCAGGTGATGAAGCCACTGCTGGAATTTAGCTACAAGTACAATGAGCAGGAGCATCTCTGCTTGAGCCCAGCACAGGGGAGCTGAGGGGGTTAGGGGCAGCCCAGCTTTTCCTTCTGCACTGGTGGTCCCACTAGGGAGAGGGGCAACTGTCGCCTTGATGAGGCAGAACTGTTTAACTGTACCCTTCCTTGTGCACAAATTCCCAGGAGGATTCATGCATTATTAAGGGAACACAGGGAACACACTGATGTGCAATCAGCTGCTTTTCTTTTGTTTTGTTTTTTTTCTTTTCTTTCTGTTTCTCTCTTTGTTTTGTTTTTTCTTAAGCAATGCATCAGGCTCTGTAGGAGAGGCAATTTGGGGGGGAAAAAATAGCTATTGAAGGTTTTTAATTCAAGTATGAATTCAGCTGGGCCAACTGATTGCCTCTTCCCTAAGGGAATAAGCTGTCTTCTAAAGCACCATTCACTGCTATAATGGCCTGCTCCTTTGGGGCAAAACACTCCATTTTAACTAAAAGGGGTTTGTATATAAACAAGGCTTAATGCATCCCAACCGATAATGCCCCTTCTCCCTGCCACATCAGCACGTGTTTCCAGGACCCTGACCTGCAGCCCGTGGTGAATGACAGCAGTTCCCCTGGCATGAGCCACAGGGTTCAAATCCGGGAAGAGGAGATGATGCTGGGGCCAGGCCTGGGCATGTTCCAAGCCCCACAAAGGCAGAGGCACACCGACACCAGCACGCACCGCCAAATTAAACCGGGCTGACTGAAAGGCAGTAGAATTGAATCCCCTCCCTCTCTCCTGGCAGGGGGTCGAGGGCTGCTACCTCTGCACAAAAAGGCAGAATAACAGACAATTAATTAGCAGCAGGGCTGGATGCACGGAAAAGGCACACCGTGCCACTGTTGATTTTGCATGCAAATGTCCTGTGGGTAGGGAGGATTCAAGGGGGCTGGCAGGAAATGATGTCTGGGAGGGTTTAACCTTGACTACTGCAAAAGGCATTGCTTCTGCTTATTTTGACACATGTGTGGGTCAGCCAGATCATGGAGGAGAATAATTAGGGAGGGAAAGGAATGCAAACTCTTATTATTGAAGATACCTGGGGGGCTAACGGCATGAATACATTTGTTATAATTGACCCGTGGCCCGCTGCTGATAATTCCTCTGCAGAGATAGCCACTTAATCTGTTCCCTGTGCCAACATGGATGTGCAAAATAATTGCAGCCTTGGCTCAATCTCAGTTCCACTCTTCTGGAGAATAGCTAATTTATGACAGAAAATAGTGACTAATGTTAGAATAAACAATATTATGACTCGAGTGACTTATGAGTGCTGCAGATATGATGCACACTTAATAGGACATGACTTACCCAGACATGTAATTCTTTTCCTGTGCAGAGTAAAGTGAGTGTGGCAGAAATGCCAGAAAACAGCTTTGCAATTGGAATATGCAATTTAAAATAAGTAAAGATTACTCCCAGGTAGTTTATGGCTTTAACTACATCAAGGCAAGGTCCCTGTAGCAGGCTGCATAATGACTCTCATTTCATTTTGGTTTGTGTCAAATATCTTCAGTTAGTTTTGCTTTATTGGCTTCATGCAATTTATTGCAGCACTAGAATGTGATTGTAATGCAACTAGTATTTTAGTTTTATCTTCCACTGGTAATTTTTCTTCTTTATGGGGCCTATACTGTCTGCATTAATAAAAGCCATAGAATTATACAGCGTGGAACCACGTTTAGTAAGTGCCAGCTCACTATAGAAAAACCAAACTCAAGTCACTGCTCTCCAGCCCAAAGGAAGACAGACCACTGCCAGCTGACACAGGGTGCCAGGATGCTGTGCTGCATTTCTTGGTTTTCAGGATTACTCAAACTCTCCTTTTTGTCAGAAGGAAGGGGAGAGTGAATTCAGCTCACGGAATGGAATGGAATGGAATGGAATGGAATGGAATGGAATGGAATGGAATGGAATGGAATGGGATAGACTAGACTAGACTAGACTAGACTAGAATAGAATAGCAGAGAATAGAATAGAAGAATAGAATAGAATAGAATAGAATAGAATAGAATAGAATAGAATAGAATAGAATTAACCAGGTTGGAAGAGACCTTCCAGATCATCATGTCCAACCTGTCACCCAACACCATCTAATCAACTAAACCACGGCACCAAGCACCCCATCCAGTCTCTTCCTAAACACCTCCAGTGATGGTGACTCCACCACCTCCCTGGACAGCACATTTCTATGGCCAATCACTCTCTCTATGAAGAACTTCTTCCTAACATCCAGCTTAAACCTCCCCTGGTGCAGCTTGAGACTGTGTCCTATTGTTCTGGTGCTGGGTGCCTGGGAGAAGAGAGCAACAGTTCCTCCAACATGTCAATGACTTGAAGGCTCAAAACTGTCAAACTGAGCCCAGTCTTGAGGAGTTTGCATGGTAAGTTGGGGAGTAGGAATGCCTGAGCAGGAATGCCCCTTCTGGAATGGTTCAGGTTTGGGTCTCTCACTCAAAGAAAGATGTTGAGATGCTGGAGTGTGTCCAGAGAGGGGCAATGAAGCTGGTGAAGGATCTGGAGAGTTAAGTCTTATGAGGAGTGGATGAGGAAGCTGGAGTTGTTTAATCTGAAGAAAAGTAGGCTGAGGGAAGACTTCTTCACTCTCTGCAACTACCTAAGTGGACATTGTAGAAAGGTGGCTGCTAGTCTGTTCTCACAAGTCACAACTGATAGGGTAAGAACAAATGGCCTCGAGTTATGCCAGGGGCGGTCTAGGTTGGACATTAGGAAAAGCTTCTGCACCAAAAGAGTTCTCAAACACTGGCACAGGCTGCCCAAGGAAGTGGGTGAATCACTGTTCCTGGATGTATTTCAAAGCTGTCTCGATGTGGTGCTCGAGGATATGGTGTAGCAGTGGCCCTAGCAGAGACCTGCTGCAGCTCCTCGATGCCTTTGTTATACTGCGGTGTCCAAAACTGAACGCAGTGCTCAAGTTGTGGCCTCACCCGTGCCAAGTACAGTGGGGCAATCACCTCTCTACTCCTGCTGACCACACTATTCCTGATGCAGGCCAGGATGCTGTCAGCACTCTTGATCACCTGGGTACACTCTGGCTTGTGTTCTGCTGGCTGTCAATCAACAACCCCAGGACCTTTTCTGCCAGGCTACTACTTTTGGCAGTAAAACCTAGTACAAAAAAAGCCAACAAACACAAGTGAAAAAGTTGTATGTGTATCTTTGGGAACCCACCTACATGACAGCTCAAGCTGACCCCTCTGAGAGGGCAGCCAGGGATGCATCCCCTGGGAGCAGGGTGGATGCTTGAGGTTGGTAGAGGCAATGCTAAGAACCAACCTTTCAAAGCCCAGTGCCTTGGAATGGAGCTGGGTACCTAATTCTCTGAATGTCTCTTAAATATCCTCTGCATAGAGGGGGTGGGGGCTGGAAATCCTGGTCATGCTTGCTGTGAAACAGTTTTCCTTTAAAGCTGCATTTATTGCACTCCATGGCCCCCATTAATCAGCAAGTTATATCTGGCCTTCACATCATGGTGAAAGAAGCATGTGAAACCTTCTTAAGCTGCAAAATTATTCAGGACTGGTAGGGTTTGGGGGTTGTTTTTTTTTTCCCCTTTTTGCCTTTGGTTCCAGCATGGAAAATAAGTCACTTTTTGTTAGTGTCTGTCTAAGGCCCAGCTGTAAATTTGTCTTTGTGTAGCAGGGAGCCCTGCTCCCACCTGGCCCAGTGTAGCCTTTGGGCAGCCTTCACCAGAGCACCTCACTGTGGGGTGCTAGTCCACGTTTCTTGCAGGAGGAGCTTGGGAGGAGGTTGAAGCATGTCTTGGAGAAGCGTGTGAGGGCTTGGCAAGGTAGAAAAGTCTGTGGAAAAGTTTCTCTGAACACCTTTAAGAGTATGTTCCCATGGCTGAGGGACATCCTGCAGCATAGAATCACAGAATGAGAAGGGTTGGAAGGGGCCTCTGGAGAGCACCTAGTCCAACCCCCTTGCTAATGCAGGGTCAACCAGATCAGGTTGCACAGGAATGAATGCAGGTGGGTTTTGAAAGTCATCAGAGACTCCACAGCCTGGGCAGCCTGGTCCAGTGCTCCATCACTCTCATGTTAAAGAAATTTCTCCTTAAGTTCAAGTCAAACCTCTTATGTTCTAGTTTGTACCCATTGCTGCTTGTCCTGTCACTGGCCAGCACTGAGAAGAGCCCAGCCCCATCTTCATGACCTCTTTTTTAAACACCTCCGGGGACGGTGACTCCACCACCTCCCTGGGCAATGATCTTGAAGATCTCTTCCAACCTGGTCTGGTCCATTCCATTCCATTCCATTCCATTCCATTCCATTCCATTCCATTCCATTCCATTCCATTCCATTCCATTCTATTCTACCCTATCCTATCCTACCCTATCCTATCCTATCCTATCCTATCTATCCTATCCTATCCTATCTCTATTGTCTATTCTATTCTATTCTATTCTATCTATTTTCTATTCTATTCTATTCTATTCTATCCTATTCCATTCCATTCCATTCCATTCCATTCCATTCCATTCCATTCCATTCCATTCCATTCCATTCCATCCTATTCTATTCTATTCTATTCTATTCTATTCTATTCTATTCTATTCCAAGGGCCAATCTGTCTTTCTGTGAAGGATTTCTTCCTAACATCCAGCCTAAACCTCCCCTGGCACAGCTTGAGACTGTGTCCTCTTATCCTGTCACCTCCACCCTCTAAATACTTATACACATTGATAAGCTCCCCCCTCACATTTGTGAGATCCCATCTCACAGGGGTTAAAGTCTCTTCTGAATAGGAACAGGTTCCTCTGTGAGGTATCTTTATACCACAGTAGAGCAGTGACAGAGCATCTGTCAGGGTGGGTAACCCCACTTCACCTTTCTTCCAGTAAAGGAATTATTTGGGGTAAACTTACTGTGGGTAAATAAGAGCTCACTTCTGTAAAGCCTCTTTTTGACGATGCTAAATGAATTCCCAGAGGCTACATAAACTTTCTCACAATGATGACCATTTGCAGAACAAAGAGGCAATTTTTTTCCCATTTCAGTGTTTTCCAACATTTTCCCCCAGGGGGAATAAATGGGGCCATTATTCTGCCAGCTTCTCTGGCCTCTGCAGAGCCTGTGTGGGGATGCTCGGGTGACTTCAAAGCCTTGGTGCTTTGTAGTGACACTCAGCTGGCCTGAGATGGCATCTCAGCCACAAGCCTCTAATCTGGGAGCAGCCTCCCAAATTCCAGAGGCCCTGAGCTGAAGCTGCCACACTGGGAAGGTATTTAGGTATCTCATTCCTATTATCTTCATAGAGAGTTGCAGGGTAAATACCACCCAGAAAGTGCCAAGGCAGGAGGAGCCCAGTGGGGCTTTTGCTGGGGGATGGACCCAGCACCCACAGGTGCTTCACAGAGGAAGGTTTGTGTTACAGATGGTTCCAGCAGAAGCCTGAGTTTCAGTCTGATGATGCCCTTCTACCTGTCACTGTCCACAGCTAGCAATGCCAGTCCTGTGGAATTATTTCCTCCCACTGATGGAAAGTGTGGATAAGGAGCCCAGGAGGAAAGAGGGGACACATGTCCTGAGGCCAGCATTTGCAGGTAGACAACTACAGCCTATGGTCCCCACTCTTGTAGCAGTTGCCAGCACAAGTCCCATCCCAGCTGCAGAGCTGTCATGTTGTATAAATCTCCTCTGGTATGCTCAGGGTTTCTGTTTGCTCTCAGAGCGGCAGAGATTAGGAAAGCAGACAGAGGGGTTGGAAAGGAAGTGATGGATAAGAATAATGTGTGGGGAATACTTGGTATGGAGAGAAAGTTAACCAAAAAAATTCCTTTTCAATATGATCTGCTGCAGAAGTGCTTCCAGGGAGGGTAAGATCTCACTGCAGATGGGTTATAATCCTTATCAATACAGTAAATAGAATTATCAAGCTGGAAAGATCACATGGCAGTTAAGATAAAGGTTTGACTTGTCCCAGCACTGGGCTTATCAGGGTTTAGCAGTAAGTGAGTTTTGTTGCTTAGGCTGCATTTAAAAAGTTCATTGATTTGCAGCTAATACCAAGTTGTCATAGTTTCATGAGTAAGAGCTGGTGGTTGGCAGAATCAAAGCCTTTTCCTAAATCAATAAGAAGAGATTCAGGAGATTGCTTGAGCCCGCTGAGGCAGACAGGGAGAGGCAAGCAGCAATTCACCAGCTGGTAACGTGAGAGGACAAATGTCCCAGGCCTCCAGATGCCCTCAGTGTCTGCACTGAAGGTTCTGCAGGAAATGCTGAGCCTGGAGCAGATGGACTGCTGAAGGGGTAGTGTGGGGGACCGTCAGGCTGCCTACTGCAAACCCCGTATGAAGTAATTAGCTGATTGATTTGGTTTCTGCTGGACTCAGATGCTGTGTTCCCTGCCTGACTCCAGTCAATGCCATTGGATTTTCACACTGCTGGACGTAGCAATGTACATGCACAGCTGTGATGTGACTGGATCAGGAGATCCCCACCGGGATTCCACCACAGCTTCTGGGGGCTCCAGCTCCTCCCAGGGAATCTAGTGAAGGCTTCAAACTCAAGAGACCCTGAGTTAGCAGGTTGGTCTTGCTTTTCCTGTATCTTCATCACCTACCATGCAGATGAGCTCAGGGCTTTAACATTCCCAGCCAGCTTACCAGCTTGCCCTTGGGATAACTCTAGGTGTGCCCCAAGGACCTTATTCCTTCCCTCCAGCATCACCCAGCTTGTACTGCTGCTGCTCCAGCAAGCCAAACCACCCCTGCTCCTTCAGCTGGGACTTCCTTCTGCCCATCTCCTAGCCTAATTCTCAACCAATTCCCTGAGGAAACAGGTCTCAGGACAGCACACACTGTGTCTAGCTGCCTCAAGAACCATTGGTCAGTTTCAGCTCCATTTGACAGCGAGAGGGGGATGCTCACATCCCTCAGTTTCTCACATCATAAAAACAAGTAGCCAGGCAGTGAAGCGAGGTGGCATTAACATGCTCAGCAAGGAGAAGGCTGCCAACTTCCACTTCTATTAAACTTCAAAGAGTTCCCACAGGAGAAGGTGAGGGTCATCAGGTTTCATGTGCTTTATGGTTCATGTAACAGCTTTATTTCTAAATCAGATGGTGCAGAGTGCTAGAAAGCAGTACTCTGGTATGTGGTGTCTCTACTTGAAGCCATTCTTCATGTGTCCACAGAATCACAGAATCATCAAGGTTGGAAGAGACCTCAAAGATCATCAAGTCCAACCTGTCACCACAGACCTCAAGACTAAATCATGGCACCAAGTGCCATGTCCAATCCCCTCTTGAACACCTCCAGGGATGGTGACTCCACCACCTCCCTGGGCAGCACATTCCAATGCCTAATGACTCTCTCAGTGAAGAACTTTCTCCTCACCTCCAGCCTAAAATTCCCCTGGTGCAGCTTGAGACTGTGTCCTCTTGTTCTGGTGCTGGTTGCCTGGGAGAAGAGACCAACCCCCTCCTGGCTACACCCTCCCTTCAGGTAGTTGTAGACATAAGGTCTCCCCAGAGAAGGGCAATGATGCTGATGAAGGGTCAACAGTACAAGGCTTGTGAGGAGCAGCTGAGGGAATTGGGGGTGTTTAGCCAGGGGGATTGGACTTGATGATTTCCAGAGGTCCCCTCCAACCCCTATCATTCTATGATTCTATTCTGTGACCTTAATGCTCTCCACAACTACCTGAAAGGAGGTTGGAGTGAGGTGGGGACTGGTCTTGTCCCTTTAGTAACAAGTAATAGGATGAGAAGAAATTACCTCAGGGGAGGTTTAGCTTGGATGTTAGCAAAAATTTCTTCCCCCAAAGGATTGTCAGGCTCTGGGACACACTGCTCAGAGAGGAGGTAGAGTCCACATCCCTGAAAGGATTTTAAAACGTGTAGATGTGGTGCTGAGGGACATGGTTTAGAATAGAATAGAATAGAATAGAATAGAATAGAATAGAATAGAATAGAATAGAATAGAATAGAATAGAATAGAATAGAATAGAATAGAATTAACCAGGTTGGAAAATACCTTTGAGATCAAGTCCAACCTATCACCCAACACCATCTAATCAACTAACCACGGCACCAAGCGCCCCATCCAGTCTCTTCCTAAACACCTCCAGTTTAGTGATGACCTGGCAGTGCTAATGGTTAGACTCAATGATCTTTAAGTTCTTTTCCAATCAAGATGATTTTAGGATTCTACAAATACCACACACAAGGCAAAGAAACAAAGCTCAGAGAGGTAGACCAGGCAAGCTGGCACACACAGCTAACTCTCCTACTTGGTAAACTTGGACAAGGAAGGCTGATGCCTTTGTGGTGCTGTCTAAATATGTTTCATTGTGAATTTTATGTCTGTGGTAAAAGTTATTACAGGGAGAGCCTATTAGAAGTTCTTCATAGAAAGAGAGATTGACCATTGGAATGGGCTGCCCAGGGAGGTGGTGGAGACACCATCATTGGAGGTGGTTAGGAGGAGACTTGATGGGGTGCTTGGTGCCATGGTTTAGTTGATTAGGTGGTGTTGGGTGATAGGTTGGACTCAATGATCTTGAAGGTCTCTTCCAACCTGCTCTATTCCTATTCTATTCTATTCTATTCTATTCTATTCTATTCTATTCTATTCTATTCTATTCTATTCGATTCTATTCTATCCTATTCCCTTCTATCCTATCCTATCCTATCCTATCCTATCCTATCCTATCCTATCCTATCCTATCCTATCCTATCCTATCCTATCCTACTCTACTCTACCTGAGATGTTAAACAGCTCATAGATGGGAAAATGCAAAGTAACCAGGCTTAAGCTTCAGAAAGGGCAAAAAAATTGCTCTGAATCAGCTTCTAGAGTAGTTGTAGAGAGGGATTTTTTTTTTCAAGAGGGATTAATGTGTTGAAGAGCAGAGCTTCCCACTGAGCTTTTGTATCCAGCATCCTCCAGCTAGAGTTTGGTACCCGGGCTCACTGCTCTTGAGACTCCTGCTGCTGGGCTTGGTGCTAGCTTCGAGCAAATTGAGGATTTTTTCTGAGATTTGGTGTCCTTTGCTGTCCTATAACAAGAAAGGAAGGCCTTGGTTTCAGCAAGTAACCTGAGCACATGCTCAATGTGGAGCACGTGGTCAGTTGTTTCTTGCTCTGCGGGCCTGTTGACACAAGCTCACCGTCGGGCAACTGCATAAATCTCTTTTGAATCTTTGCAGTTATCAGCACTGGTGCTAATCTCTGCTAAGTCAAGGGAACATAAGCCTGTGCTTGATGTGCTAGTCCTGATGCTAAGCATATGCTTAAGTGCTTTGCTGAACTGGAAACCTTGAACAACAGGGCTGCAGCGAGGCTGTAAATAGTATCAAGTTTATCCCGAGTATAAGCAAGTAAGGATTATAAATCTAGGAGGAACCCAACAGTACTAAGCTCCATGGCACAGAGCCTCTCTTTGCTTGAAACTAAAGAGCAAGTAAATCACAATCCTTTTGAGATTAAGCCAGCCCCAAGATTTGCATGTTTATGCTTGTGTTCAAAAGTGTCAGCATAGACGGATGGAAAAGTATTAGCTCCGAATGGTTTGGAGACCCAAGCCACACAGCAAGCAAGTCCAAGCATAAGATGTTCTCAGCTGTGTCCCAGTCTGATTTCCAAAAGGCAGCTGAACTCCAGATTCCAGCTTCAGCCCTGACACAAAGCAAAGTGATGGTTTCACAAGGCAACAGCCTTGCTTTTCCAGGAAACTTTTATTCTGGGATACAGTTTCTACATGGTAAAACAGCCTTAGGCTTCCTTTCATCTGCTTTTCTGCCCTTCTCCTTGAGCTGTCCTCTCCTTCCACCTCCCCTCCAGGCGAGATGGCCATGATAGCTCCAGTGAAGTATTTAAAGAATCCCTCCCTGCAAGGCTTTCTGTTCTGAGTGCCAGTACAACAAGCTGCATCTGAATCCCACTAGCCCAGCACAACTGCAAGCTTCATTCCACACACAGCGAGATTCTTCTCTCCTTGATGAGCCTTTCTCCACTTCTCTCTCTCCCTTGAATGGCAGCAGAGTGACAAAGGAGCCTGGCACGAGTGCCTGCACTCCCTGCCAGCGCCACAATGCCCTCTCTTGTGGCTCAGGCTGCTGAGCCTCCTCCTTATCTATCTGGATTTGTAACATCTTCAGCAGCTCTGTGGTGACAGGGCCAGCTCTAGCTACTGGCTGGGGCCAGCCCAAGGTGCATCTGTCAGTGAGGTTTTGTGTGCTGTGATCTATTTCTTTGGCAATGGGTATCATTGGATTTTTTTTTGCTTCCTCAGTGCCCCCCTGGGTCAGCTTTCACTGCCAAAGTTGTTATGGTAGATAGCTTGAAACCTGCCTGCAAGTTCAGTGGGTTGGTCTGAAGCTTGCCTTTAAACCACAACATAAATCATCCATCAGGGGAAATTAGCCAGCATCTGGATCAGCACAGTGCTGGGAAAGGAAATTCCTTCAAATGTTGTTTATTGCAGCTTCTGCCTCATCTTCCCTTGCTGTTCACTTGCACTGTGACATCTCCTAATGCTCTTTCTTAGAGTTTCAGCACTTGCAGTCATGTTATTCCTCAACTCTACCAACCATGCTAGAGGAAAGCCCACTTCCAGCTCTTGCTGTTGCAGGGAAATGTTAACCTGTCTACTAGAAAGAACCCTAATGGTTTTTGGGGGAAAAAACACCAAATCTCATCCAGATCTTAACGATTAAGGTATAAATGGGTTAAGGTTGATAAGTAGCCTCAGCCAAGTGTTTCCAGTGCTGGGGAGACCACTTTATGTTGGCCTCCAAATTAGGGAATAAATGCCTGTTTCAGTCCAAGCCCTGAGTGACACAGGCAGCCTATTTATTTCTGGTTGTGTGGTTGGGCAGCCCTTGGCACAACTGAGTTCAGCTCTTACCTGGAGTGTCTGAGAGCAGCTGAAGGATGACCAATTGCCAATAATAATTGGCCAAGCCACCAGCACCTTGAGGGAAGGTGATGGTGCTGTGTGGTCAGTCCTGCCTTCTGGTCTAAACCAGACTCAGAAGTGCCCTGTTAGAAGCCACCACAGGGGTTCTGCAGGCCAGTCCCATGAAGCCATGACCTGTGGGACTGACACTGAGCATCTGGAGAAAGCCAAGTTAAGCAGACGGCGCTCACGGCCAAGGCTGCAGCACATCAAAGCGCGCTCTGCTCCCCAGAAAGCTGCTCGCTTTCACCTCTCAAGATGAGCATATTCCCACTGAACAAAGCCAGTCAGGCAGAATTTACAGCACATTTTGTGTCTGAAAAAAGCAAAATCAATTCTGAAGCTGGCTGAAAGGCTTCCTGACTGCAACGATGCCTCCCAGCCTCCTTTAAGGGTAATATTCCTCATCAGCTCTCTCACTCCATTCTTCTTCTTCTTCATAGAAGAGCATTTTCCTCATGGCAGTGAGAAGAATGTAACCCATAGATTTATAGCCATGAGGGGAGAAAACATGCTTTCCATTGCCAAAACACCAGCCTGTAAGCCCAGTGCCTTTGCAGTGTTGTTTTTACTTCTGTGGGAGCCACAGTGCTCCTGGACTAAACCCTCCCTTGACATACACCGTGGGGGCCAGCACTGTCCTGTCCTCAGCAGCAGTGGCAGGGCTATGACCAGCATTCCATGGTGAGGTTGGGGGTAGGAGAGAGCACCCAGGCTCTGCTGGGTCCTGCTGAGTTTGCATTTTCCCAGGCTTACCCAGAAACGTGGAGTCAGAGCAATGGGGAGGGTTTGGCAGCTCTGAAAGCAAAAACCTGGGAAAATCCCAGCCTTCTTTTTTTTTTTTCCCCTAAAGCTCCATGGTTGGCCCAATGAATTGATTGCAAGAGATAAACTTGATGAAGAGGCACTGCTTTCCCAGCATAGTGCTGGACTCCAGAAAGCAGAGCATGCAATACATTTGGTTTATGTGCACGTCCATTGCTTCTCATTTATACACAGGGTGCTTCGAGCTGATTGCACATTGCCAGGCATCGCAGAGGAGCAGCCCTCTCCTGCCTTTCCCAGCAGCTGGGGTTTGTTTGCAGGCCAGTGTGCAGGAAGCACTCCCTGCTTGTAGCATCACCAAGAGCTCAGAGTGCCAGCAGCACATCCATCCCAAGAAGAAATCCAGCAGCAAGAGTGGAGTGGTGATTAATAAGGAATACACTGGCAGTTGCAGCACAGCCAAGACCTGCTTTATGGTGAGCATACAATACAATACAATACAATACAATACAATACAATACAATACAATAAATCCAGGTTGGAAGAGACCTTCAAAATCATCACATCCAACCTATCAACCAATCCAACCCACCTAAACAACTAAACCTGGCACCAAGCACCCCATCAAGTCTCCTCCTGAACACCTCCAAGGATGGTGACTCCACCACCTCCCCGGGCAGCCCATTCCAGTGGGCAATCACTCTCTCTGTAAAGAACTTCCTCCTAACATCCAGTCTAAACCTGCCCTGGCACAGCTTGAGACTGTGTCCTCTTGTTCTGGTGCTGCCTGCCTGGGAGAAGAGACCAACCTCTGCCTGTCTACAACCTCCCTTCAGGGAGTTGTAGAGAGCAATAAGGTCACCCCTGAGCCTCCTCTTCTCCAGGCTAAGCAACCCCAGCTCCCTCAGTCTCTCCTCCTAGACCTCCTTGCTCCTGCTGGCCACACTGTTCCTGATGCAGGCCAGGATGCCATTGGCCCTCTTGGCTGCCTGGGCACACTGCAGGCTCATGTTCAGCCTCCCATCAACCACCCCCCCCAGGTCCCTCTCTGCCTGGCTGCTCTCAGCCACTCTGCCCCCAGCCTGTAGCACTGCATGGGGTTGCTGTGGCCAATGTGCAGAACCCAGCACTTGGATGTGCTCAATCTCATGCCGTTGGACTCTGCCCATCTGTCCAGCCTGTTGAGGTCCCTCTGCAAAGCCTCTCTGCCCTCCAGCAGATCAACTACTGCCCAAGCTTGGTGTCATCCGCAAATTTACTGCTGATGGACTCGATGCCCTCATCCAGGTCATCAATAAGGATGTTAAAGAGCATGGGGCCCAGCACTGATCCTTGGGGCACACCACTAGTGACTGGCTGCCAGCTGGCTGTGGCACCATTCACCACCACTCTCTGGGCTCGGCCCTCCAGCCAGTTCCTAACCCAATGCAGTGTGCTCCTGTCCAAGCCATGGGCTGTGCTCCTGTTCAAGCTATGGGCTGTGCTCCTGTCCAAGCCATGGGCTGTGCTCCTGTCCAAGCTATGGGCTGTGCTCCTGTCCAAGCCATGGGCATGCAGCACCAAAGGTTTGCATTTGGAATTCCCAGGCTGCAAATGGAGGAGAGGGGGAAAGCTTGGAGGCCACTGCTGCCGTGGGAGGAGGGGATTTGTGGTGGGTTGAATTTTCCCCCCAACATTAACTTTGCCACAGGATTGGGGGTGAAAGGCAAATGGGGCATGGCAGGGATGTCTCAAGACATTTTTCTTGCCCCTGCTCAGAGTCAGGCACCAGAAAAATGTGCTGGTAACAGATAAAAGGTCTTCTCACTTTCAGAACATAGCACTGGATCCCCTGTGTGGGTGTGCACATGTGTTAGGGTGAATATCCATATTTTGGAGCTGGTTTTATAAGAAACAGCTGAGGGAGCTGGGGTTGTTTAGCTTAGAGGAAAGGAGGTTGAGGGGAGACCTTCCTGCTCTCAACAACTCCCTGAAAGCCTGGAGCCAGATGGGGGTCAGTCTCTTCTCTCTAGTAACAAGAGAGGACACAGCCTCAAGCTGCACCAGGAGAGGTTTAGGTTGGACATTAGAAGAAACTTCATCACTGAAAGGGTTCTCAAACACTGAAACTGGCTCCCCAAGGAGGTGGGTGAATCCTCAATCCCTAGAAACATTTAAAAGAGGCAGAGATGTGGTGCTCAGGGACATGGTTTAGCACCAGACTTGGTAGAGTTAGAGAATGGTTGGACTGGATGATCTTAAAGGGCTTTTCCAACTGAAATGATTCTGATTCTGTGACCCAATGATATCCTGGATATCTCTCAGAGTGTTGGGTGACAGGTTGGACTCGATGATCTCAAAGGTCTTTTCCAACCTGGTTAATTCTATTCTATTCTATTCTATTCTATTCTATTCTATTCTATTCTATTCTATTCTATTCTATTCTATTCTATTCTATTCTATCTCCCCTAAACTCAGAAGAATTCCAGAGAAGGGCAGCAATGCTGGGAAGAGGCCTCAAGCACAATCCCTACGAGGAGAGGCTGAGGGAGCTGGGGTTGTTTAGCCTGGAGAAGAGGAGCTCAGGGAGACCTTATTGCTGTCTACAACTCCCTGAAGGGAGGTTGTAGCCAGGTGGGGGTTGGTCTCTTCTCCCAGGCAACCAGCACCAGAACAAGAGGACACAGTCTCAAGCTGCACCAGGGGAAGTTTAGGCTGGATGTGAGAAGAAAGTTCTTCCCAGAGAGAGTTGTTAGGCGTTGGAATGTGCTGCCCAGGGAGGTGGTGGAGTCACCGTCCCTGGAGGTGTTGAAGAGGGGATTGGACGTGGCACTTGGTGCCATGGTTTAGTAGTCATGAGGTGTTGGGTGCCAGGTTG
Organism: Colaptes auratus; assembly: GCA_015227895.2. Lineage (NCBI taxonomy): Eukaryota > Metazoa > Chordata > Aves > Piciformes > Picidae > Colaptes > Colaptes auratus. Next base: position 1,595,244 of record JAAWVA010000036.1, read on the forward strand.
GACTTGATGATCTTTGAGGTCTCTTCCAACCTTGGTGATTCTGTGAATTCTGCTGATCTCAGAACTCTGTTGTCTGATTTTGCTAGTGCCAGTGGGCAGAGGATTTATCCCAGGCACTACCAACCACTACCAGTATCTTCCTAAGTTTTAAAGCACATCAAAGGCTGTTGGAGTAGATCAGTTCCTGATGACCATACCTTATGTGTGGCGCTGCTGGACCCCACCAGGGCACTAAGCGAGCTCTGCCCATCACACCACGCCGCAGAGGTGTGTGCCAGCATCGCCCTCAGTGTGCAGGGAGGTGGTAAACATTCATCAAGGGCAGCTTCACTGGGGGGGGAGGGAGGAGACAAAGATTTACTGACAAATAATTGTCATTTGCTAACCTTGTCTTGGGCTCTTGATGATTTTTTTTGTCCCTCTATTTTTTTTTTCCAGAGCACTCTGCATGCTGAATGCCAGCATCTGTTACAGACCACAAAACAAGTAAACAGTGATATTCCTGGTGGCTTTGAAGAGCATTTAACACTTAGCTTTCTACACTTGCCTTTACTAGGAAAATTACTTTAGGATGTGCTTAGCATGCATTGATGAGTGTCTGGGAGGGAGGGAAAAAACCCCAAAGAACAAAGTATAGAAGGTAGCTCCTTGCAGTAGACAGGCTGAAAGAAAAAAAGCCATAAAATCCATGAGTCCTCCTGCCAGATGTTGGCATTTTGATTTGCATAAAGTAACTTTGGAGTGGATGCTGGCATGTTTAATTCGCTAAAACCTCCCTGAGAAACAGGGCATGTGCACAGGTAGTGACTTTGCATCATAAGCAGTTTTCACCAGACCTGCGTCCTGGCAAAGCAGCTTGGAGCCTCTTTATTCCTGCTGCCTCTGAGCATCTCCCCACGCCCAGGGCAAGGAGGGAGGGCAGTTAAGGGGGTGGCCATCAGGCAACAGATGGGCAGCTGTGAGTCAATGAGGGTATTGTGACTTTTCTCCATGGCTTGCGGACGAATTTCCAACTCCTGTCTCATATGGGGGACGGTGGCAGGAAGAGCCTCAGCTCCAGCACCCTCCAATCCTAAATCTGCTCTCTCATCTTTCGCCTTCTGCAGCAAATTCCAGCAAGTTTTGCCCTTCGGCTAAAACCTCATGCAAGAGATGGAGAAAGACTTGTGAGGGCATCCTTGTGAAGACAAGCAAGGACATACTCATCTCTCAGCTGAGGAACCAAGGCCCAGATAAATCATGCCACCACAGGGAAAGCAGCCAACCCCAGAGCAGACTGTACAAATCCACCTCCCCAAGCCCCAGCTGGGAAACTCATTCCTGGTCTCCACTCCGAGCTAAAATAAGCTGTAGTAAGCTGCCAGGAAAAGAGAGAGAAATAAGATCCTGAGACAGGTAGATAACTCTTTCCAAGTCATCTCTAAATCCACAGAGGAAATGCTGTGGATGACATTGTTTGGGGGTCTTTCTCCACTGCAGTGCTCAGCTTGCTCTAGGATATAAACTATGCCCACAGCCAAGGAGTTCTTCCGTATTTCACTAGACTTTGGGTTTCTGTCTCTGGAGAAGCCAAGAGAGCTTTATTTCTTGTTGGTGTGGGCTCAGCTGTGCTCCTACGATGAAGCTTCTGCATTTTGAGCAGTCCTGGGACTGGAGATTCAAGCACTAGGGACACATGAAGGAGAAGAGTGGATCCCCTTGACCTGCTGGCTCCAGCTGGCTCCTGCATAGAATCATAGAATTGCTTTGGTTGGAAAACCTTTAAGACCCAGTCCAACCACGGGCTGGTGCTTACCCTGCCCAGCTCAGGTCAGGAGCAATGCATCTGCTCACAGGAAGAAATAGGCTTGTAATTCACAAAGACACTTTATTTCTATCAGACCATCTAAAACCAGCAGCTAATGGACAGCCAGGCTCTCTCCTGTGTCTAACAGGCTCTGAGACAGCCAAGCTCCCTGAAGAGCTCTTGTGGACAGCAGAGCCTTTTCTTCAGTGTATTCTTCTAACAGGGCTCTAGCACCCTGTCAGCCAGGCTGGCTGTGAGCATGGGTGAGGGTACAGAGGGTGTGGGCAGACGCCCAGCAGCACAGGACTCCTGGCATCCCAGAGGAACTCCTTGCTGCCAGACCCAGCGTAGCCTTCCAGAGCTCTCCGAGAGCCGAAGGGGGACGACGCGAGTGGAATGCAAAGCGCTATCAGCGCCGCGTTAGCCTCAGCTGAAATGTGCTACATAAGTGCAAATTGCTGTTATAAATCATAAACATCAAAAGGCCATAAGTGCCTAATAATGGCCTAAGTGGCTAATTTGTTTTATGTGCTCCTGGAAGAAGTACTGTAAAGATACGGAACACACGCAAAAAAATTCCCCCATTGTGGTTTGGCCTCTGATTCCAAGGAAGGCAGGAAGGGGGTGGGAGCAAAATGCTGCTCCAGTAGCTGTGCAGGAGCATTTCATAGCAAAGCCTGTAATTAAAAACACGACACAAAGCCCAGGAGAAGTGGAAGCCCACTCCCCATGAAAGGCAAACATGGCCAGTGCTAGGATGCATGGGGTCAGAGGTGGTGCGTGGGGCAGGTGCTGGTGAGCAGGACAGAGATCTGTGTCACCATCTCGGATTGGAGCAAGTTACTTGTGAAAAGAAATGAGGTGGTGGCATGGCAAATGGGGCTGGTGGGCTCTGCTTCTGTTGCCATGTGGGTGTGGTGCCTGCTGTGGTGCCCTGCTCGATGATGTGTGTCTGGGGCACCCAGTCGGGTCTGGAACCCAGCTCAAGCAGAGCTGAGGGATGTCTCCAGCCTGGTCTGGCTTTTCTGCTTCTGCAGCTCCATTTAAAAGTGGCAGGCTCCTTTTCCCATCCAAACAACAACTGTGTGCCCTCCACCGGCTTTTAATTGCTTTGGGCCTTTGGGGTTACACAGTGCTTTAAAGGCTCTTTCTGGCTGGCTGGCTCTGCTTGTGAAATTAGCCTTGGAAACCATAAATTCTCTAATCCAGCCCTTCTGTGCCCTGCAGATATGTTTCTCATGCAATTCTTATGCTCTTCAGGTCAGAGCTGCCTTTCTGCTTCGCTTAGCCCAGGATAAGCTCAACTTGTTTCACCGCACGGCGCAGCTGATGCAGTCTTGATGGTGGAGCAGAGGAGGCTCCTGCGTGGAACCGCTCAGCGCAGCGCCGAGTTCTGCACGGACCAAGCCCTGCTTGAAGATCAGCACAGTGTAACTCATCTCCTCTTAGACCACTGACCCAGTCGTAGCCAGTGCATCCCCCTTTAGTGCACTTGTTTGCCACGAGACCCCTCTGCACCCAGGCACACCCAAAGGGCAGCTCAGAGCCCACCTGTGTGCACTGTCCCATACAGCTGATTCATGAGGGATGTGCCACACCAGTCGTTCCTGTTAACCTACCTGAGCACTCCCCAGCTCTTTTTCATCTCGATGAATTCCTCTTTCTGGAGATGTTTTTGGCTGTAGTTTACAGCAAAACAGTGGTGTCCCTCTGTCAGCATGATGGAGTAAATTCCCCCGGGTTATTTAGTGGATGCTGGTGGAGGATGTGATCATATTGCTGTGATGCTGCACGGAGCACCTGTGATGGCTGAGGAGAAACATCAGACCATGGCAAGGACCAGGAGCTGGCTGCTCAGGGTCCCTCTGCATGCCCTCATATCCCAGATGGATCATGTGTGACTGCTCCCAGCACAAGAATTAATTTAGCAATGTTTCAACACAGGTACAAATGATTTAGAGTACAAACAGCGCTGCTTTCATGTCATACACTGCCCAGCACAACACCCGTGAGGGAATGGCCCAGGGAGCAGTCCTAATTGGTCTGTTCCTCTTCTGATATCTGTGATAAAGGGGGAAGGAACTCTTCTTTGTCTTGAAACTGCATGCCAATAATCAACATTTTTTAAAAGGATGTCTTTGATGCTTATCACTTCCATAACACACATTCAGTGTGCTTTACAAAGAGGAACCAAAGGCTGTGGCTGACCCCAGCACACCTGACAAGAGGGCAACCCCACTGGGTGTTTTATTGGTGCCTGCCCCTATTTCAGAAAGAATTTTTTGCTAATATCCAACTCAAACCTCCTCTGGTGCAACTTGAGGCCATTTCCCCTTGTCCTATCACTTGTTACTTGGAAGAAGAAACCAACACCCACCCATCTCCAATCTCCTTTCAGGTAGCTGTAGAGAGCAAGTGGTCTCTGCTGAGCCTTTTTCTCCAGCCTGAACAACCCCAGTTCCCTCAGCCTTGTTACTGCCTGCTCTTCCTTTTCCTCCCTCTTTGTTCTCATCTCTGCTCCAGGCCTTTTTCTTTTGTGTGCCAGCTGGTGGTGCTGGTTATCCTTGCCTCCACGTGCTCCTGCTCTTGCTGCTGCTCTCTTCCTGCTCCCCATTGCCCATACCCTGGTGACATTTGCTTCTTCAGTTATTTACTTTTAGGTTAGCAAGTACCATGAAAAAATCATGCAACTGGCCAGCCCTTCGAGTAGTCAGAGAGGAATGAGTGTCACTAATAAATTTCATATCAAATGAGATTAGCCTTCTCCCCCATTAGCACACTTCTCCTCTAGGGATAGTGGCAATGCAGGGACACAGCAACTGCTCCAACTAAAGCTGGCTTCTGAGGAGGATAGCTAACTTCCAGGCTGCAGCTGATAACTTGTGCTTTGAATTTGAAGTACTTAATAGCACAATTTGGCTTTGGGTTCCACTGGATTGACAACACTTTTTCTGTCTGGCTCACATTCAATTGTCCACAAACAGCTACACCTCCCAGCTTCAGAGGCTGCTGTTATTTATGAGTGTCATCCCTGGCAGTGTGGCATCCTTGGTTGTTCTAGTGGCCTCTGAGGGATTAC
>JAAWVA010000036.1:1600608-1659256 GCA_015227895.2 Colaptes auratus
AAAAAAAATGCCTCCTCAAATGTTTCATGTGCTGTGCCCAAGTGTCACATCACTTGGGGATTTTCAGGGTGTTTTTGCCTAGCACGGAGTTCCTTTTGCTGGTGCTACTAAGAGAAGATGATGTTTGAAGAACAGCACCTTGAGATGCTGAGAGTTGCACCTAGCTTCCTCCAAGATCTGACATCTCCCTGTGTTAGAAACTTGGTGCCAGTAGGTGTGAGTTGGGGGTTTTTAAACAAGCAGCACAAAAAGTCCAGCCCTCTCCACATGAGTTAAATACCTAAACAGGAAGCAGCGAATGGAACGTTCCCTGGTAGGGAGGTTCCATTCACAATTCATGCACTAAAAATTCTCCCTGGGGTCAAATTAGTTAAGCTCTGAAGACCAAAATATATGTTCTGAAAAAAAAATCGCAGTCTTTCTGTACACCTGCTCAATTCTCAAGGCAGCCTTCGCCAGAAAGAAATCAGGCAATGCATCATCACAGCAGCTTATAAGCAGCTTGGTGCTCTCCTGCTAAAACATTCAACTGCCCTGCAGTCCTCCCACAGTACCCATCCTGTCCAAAGGTGCCTAGGAAACAAGTTCTAGGAATATGGTCTAGGAAAGGGCCATATTGGTGCAGTGTCAGCAGTACACGCCATGGGGGACTGGCTGCAACCAGAAACTGGGCTTGGTGAGCCGGGCCAGGACACCCCATCCTGCAGCTCGAAACAGGGGAGGAGAGAAAAACAGTCAGCAGAGGTACTGAGGTTAATTAAAAGCATGACTGGGATTCATCTGAGAGTTGCCTCATTAGTTAGGCAAGGATAGTGCTTGGCTCCTGGGCAGCAAATGAGAAGGGACTCCTCAGAAAGCAATCCTTGGCCTGATTCCTGCAGAATGCTGCATCCTCCCAGTCCCTCTCCGCTCTCCTCAGAGTCTGGTACAAGTCAAACTGCTCTACCCTGTCTTGCTTCCCACACTGCTGATCCTCTCTGTGGGTACAAGTCTCAGTGTTTTGTGGTTTTTTCCAACCAAAAAACCAAATTAAGCAACTGTTTGCACCATCTCCACACACAGCTGTCTCACTCCATTTGCAGGTGTATCACTCGCTGTTTTGGTCATTAGCAGAGCTTTCTTCTCTCTCCTTCACATTTAGACGTGAGGGTTTGAGATTTCCACTATTCTGCAGTGGAAGTAACAAATGATAATTGCCAGCAGCATCTCTCCAAGGGCAAATTCATAGTCAGGCTTCCCACAGGCTGTGTTTTCTCACCTATCCACAGTGGCTGCGGTGTGGAACCAGGGTTTAGATCATTCCCCCCCAGCGCTGCCGCAACAGCTAAACTACTCTGTCTTCTCCTGCCGGCCTCTTCTGGAGGTGATAATAAGTTTTAAAGGTTTTCTGCTTGTCTTTCGCTGCACAAAGAAAATGTCTTGTCATGGGCTTTTCAGTTTATCTACTGTTTCCTTGTGTAGTGGCGGTAACTTGTTTCCTAAGCCAGAACTCCAGCTGGCTTTGCTGAATCAGCTGGCTTTCAGACTGCAAATGATACTCTTTAAATTAAAGCTCCTAAAATGTTCTAATTTCCCCCTCCCCCTTTATTTTCCCCCCTTCTCCCTGTGCTCTAATTGGCCTAGCTGGATGAGGTAATATTTTGGATCAAAAATGCTTAATTAGCATGTCAGGTCAATCAGTGAGGGCCTTTTGGGGGTTTTAAGATAGTGTTTTATTTTTAGTTATAGAGCAGGCAATCCATTGTTGCATGTTTATGTTTCTTAGAACTATCCCTGAATTAATGGAAAGTTAACAGACTTGGATATGAGAAAATGCTCATCACAAAGAATCCACCAATATCTTGCACTGGGGATCAGTGGTACCTAAAAGGCTTCTTGATGTTCCTCACTGCAGTCAGTCTGGAAAGCAAAACTCAAGGTCTTGCAGCTGCCCCCAAGAGGATCATAGAATCATATAATGGTTTGGGTTGGAAGTGACCTTTTAAAGGTCATCTAGTCCAACCACCCTTGAGTACTGTGTCCAGTTCTGGGCCCCTCAGTTTAGGAAGGATGTTGGTTGCTGGAACGTGTCCACAAAAGGGCAACACAGCTGGGGAGGGGTTTGGAGCACAGCCCTGTGAGGAGGGGCTGAGGGAGCAGGCATTGTTTAGCCTGGAGAAGAGGAGGCTCAGGGGAGACCTTACTGCTCTCCACAACTACCTGAAGGGAGGCTGTAGACAGGCAGAGGTTGGTCTTTTCTCAGGCAAGCAGCACCAGAACAAGAAGACACAGCCTCAAGCTGCACCAGGGGAGGTTTAGGCTGGAGGTTAAGAAGAAATTCTACACAAAGAGAGTGATTGCCCAGTGGAATGGGCTGCCCAGGGAGGTGATGGAGTCACCATCATTGGAGGTGTTTAGGAGTGACTTGATAGGGTGCTTAGTGCCATGTTTAGTTGATTAGATAGTGTTGGATGATGGGTTGGACAGGATGATCTCAAAGGTCTCTTCCAAATGGTTTATTCTATTCTATTCACCCTGCAGTAAGCCGGGACATCTTCAACTGAACAGGTTGCTCAGAGCCCAATCCAACCTCACCTGGATCTTGAAAACTTCCAGGGACAGGGTGTCTATGATAAAAGAGCACCAGGAGAGCCGTCTACCCTGAGAGTCAAGGATTAGGACACAGCAAGCTGCAACCACAAGGGAGCTCCCTTCCTGTCCATAAAAACAGGACTAACAATCATTCCTCACCTGCAAGATCCCTTTGAGGAACTCCTTGTAGATCCTGAGAGGCTGCTAAAGGTTATGTGTATTTCTGGCAGGTATACCCACTCATAGTCAGAGAAGCCTTTAGATTACACTGCCACAGAAGATGTCAAGAAAAGCTGTCCTTAGATTTAAGTCTCTCTCTCCTTTTCTTTCTTTTTCTTTTTAATATTCTAAACACTGATTTATTTCTGTGAGTGTAGGTTTCATCAGACCATCTTTCTCCTAATTGAGCTAATAACTTACTCCTGTCCTCCTCTTTGTTCAGCCTGGCAAGCAATTTCCCAGCCTCGTCTCCATCTCATATATCCACTTTTGATCTGATTATTAGCATTTAATCTTCTCCAATATTCGTGTATGATATTCAAACCCAGCCTATTTAAGGAAGCAATACCTTCTGGTGTGCGGGTGTCACACATTTCCTTTGTCAGGTAACAATTTTATCTTATGGCATTGCAAGTTATTTAGGCTCCATTTTCATTCCCCCCCCCCCCCCCCCTCCCCCTTTTTAACTGGCATACAAGTTCCCATAAGAAAAGATAAATGGAAATGCAACTGCAGGATGAAAATTGAGTTAGGCACAGACTTATACATGAAAAATGGGCAAGCACTGGAGGCTTTAACTCAGAAACACACAAGACACCTGCTTCTGAAGAAATGGTTACCTCCATGTAGCTAGTAGATGCTTCTAGAAGACTGCATACTCACCAGTCCCTGCCTTTTCCTCCCTCAGATTGCTGCAGTGATTCCCAGAGTCCAACTGTTCCAGCTGAGATCTAGATGTCAAGTGTGTGATGCCTTTTGCTGTGTGTCCAGATTCACCCCTCAGATCACTCTTCACGCTGCACTCATCCGTGCAGATCACCTCCTAGCTATGGACTGTTCAGGTGGGTGACCTGCAATCTTGGTAAGCCTAGAAATAAGGAAGAAAATGTTTGCAGTGAGGGTGGTGAAACACTGGCCCAGGTTGCCCACAAAGGGGGTAGATGCCCCAGCACTAGAAACCAAGTCAGGTTGGGTGGTCTGAGCAAACTATTTTGGTTGCAGATGCCCCTGCTGACTGCAGGAGGGTGGAACTAGATGATCTTTAAAGGTGCCTTCCATCCCAAACCACCTGCTGCTGATAAGCCATCTGCATACATCAAAGTCAGGTGGGTGTAGTGAAGCAGTTGCTGTGCTGATTGCTTTTTGTTCTGTTCTATGGCTGGCCCTTCAGCTTGAAGCATGGTGCATGCATGCAGCGGGAGAGGCAAGCTGGAGGACAGAGAGAGATATTGCTGTCAGAAGCAAACAGCACATATCCAATCTCTGGACCAGCACAGACAAAACTTTGGTGCATACAAACATGCAAAAATCACCTTACAGCTCAGAACCTTTTTCTGAGAGTACAGGTCCTTCAGAGTCTTAGGACATTGAAATGTGAAATAACTAAAATCAAATCAATAGAAGGTGAGTGACCTCCTAGGCACAAAGTTGTCTGTAATGGGGTAGTGTAGCAGTGTTAGCAGCGTGCTGGTCTACAGGGAGGATTGATCAGATGGTGTTACCACAGAGGTGTTACCTCTGCCTCCCCTCCTTCATCCCAGACACATCCATTCCCCACTTGAGGAATCAGATGATCAGGAACGACCCCCTCAGTTAACAGCCTGGAGAGATCATTCCTCCTTTTGATAAATCAAGGTTAAAAACTTGCAAGAAAGCACTTCTCAAAGTTTATGATTTGCTGCTGTGCCTTACCAATGGCTGCCAAATGTCCTTCCCTGTGAAGCCACTGAGTGGCCTTTCTTTTTCCTTTCTACCTCTACTCCTGTCCCTGTCCTGTGTTGACACAATCTGCTTCAAACACTAAATTACTTGTGATTAATCCTAGGTGTTTCTTGTATGACACATAATTAACCTCCCAAATTAACAGGGAAGAGGAATTGGAATCACATGACATTCTGAGCTCAAAGTCTTCTCTAAATAGCACCAAAATGAAGCAGGATTGAATTTACCACTTAGACCTCCTTAGTTCAAACCTTTCTTGCTGTTACCTTAAGAAAACCTGGCTCCTTTGGGTCTCATTTATGGCAGTATTTTAAATCATAGAACCCTAGAATCATAGAGCATTAGGGGTATTCCAATTCCCCTGCCAAAGCAGGATGTTCTAGGGCAGAAACACACCCAGGCAGGTTTTGAAAGTCTTAGAATCCTTAGAATAGACTCCTTGAACAGGGAAGGGACCTCAAGGATCATCTGGTCCAAACTTTCTTGGGATAAGCACAGTTATAATTTCTCCCCAAACCTCTCTATTCCCATCTGTAAGGATGTTGTTTCCTGCTGAAGGGGTTGGGAAAAGCCAATGAAGGATGAAACCAAAGGGCTGTCCACCTCCAATCTCTCAGTGAGGCACTGAAGGAGAGTGTGGCTGCCTTCACCTCCAGCCTCCTGCTCAGGTGTGCAGCCAAAAAAAAAGAGGAGTCTCTTCAGAGGAGACTCCACAACCTCTGTGGGCAACCTGCTCCAGGGCTCTGCTGCTCTCACAGTAAAGAAGGTTTTCACCCCACTGAGATGAAACTTCTTGTGTTCCAGCTTATACCCATTGCTCCTTGTTCTATTACTGGGCCCTACCAAAAAGAGCCTGGCTCCTTCATCTTGATGCCCACCCCTCAGGTGGGGGTGTGTTTAAGAAATTAAAATGAAATCAAATGACAAGAGAGTGCAGCATTGTGGAGCTTTGGGTTGGGTTTAGTGTTGGGTTTGTGGTGTGAGGGATTTTTTTTCCCCCCTTTTTTCCTTAAGTGTGCTTGTATAAAGTTAGAGAGACAAATTCCCTAACTTCTCATTGAAGCCTTCCCAAGCACTCCCTCTTCAACAATGTATCTAAAGACATTTTGATGTGTAAAAGCTCATGAAGAGTGGTTAATGTGATAAAAGCAGGAGCTTCAAGCAATGACATCTAAAGAGAGTCTGACTGAAGATCTTGAAATCAGATAAATAAAGAGAAGGCTAAAATGACAAACATGTTTGATCTTATGTACTTAAACAGAAAATCATTTCTGAGCCCTGTCTTATGCTGTAAAAGAGCTGATTATGTGTTGGCTTTAGATACATGTAGCTGTATTTGCTCCTGAGAAAATTACATGCTTGCCCCTTTGCACTAATACTGTATTTGGGGGGTTCAAGTTTATGGTTTTAAAAAGCCTAAATCACCTGTTTCATTCCTCCTCCCCTTTCTGCCTGAAAAAATAAAGTGTTCATGTGGGTAACAGAAGTTTGCTTTCTTGTACTGATATGGGTCAAGCAGGGAAGGGCAATGGACGCAAGAGGTAGGTGTTGGAATGGAATAAACTGGGTTGGAAAAGACCTTTGAGATCATCAAATCCAACCTATCACCCAACACCATCTAATCAACTAAACCATGGCACCAAGCACCCCATCCAGTCTCTTCCTAAACACCTCCAGTGATGGGGACTCCACCACCTCCCTGGGCAGCACATCCCAAGGGCCAATCTCTCTTTCTATGAAGAACTTCTTCCTCACATCCAGCCTAAACTTCCCCTGGTGCAGCTTGAGACTCTGTCTCTTGTTCTGGTGCTGGTTGCCTAGAAGAGGAGACCAACCCCCATCTGGCTACAACCTCCCTTCAGGTCATTGGAGACAGCAATAAGGTCTCCTCTGAGCCTCCTCTTCTCCAGGCTAAGCAACCCCCAGCTCCCTCAGCCTCTCCTCACAGGGCTTGTGCTTGAAACCCCTCCCCAGCTTTGTTGCCCTTCCCTGGACAGGTTCCAGCAAGTCAACATCTTTCCTAAACTGAGGAGCCCACCTGTTGGGTCAGGTGCAGTCACCTCAATGCAGCTGTACCACTGATAGGGAGACAGGCAGGTAATTAGGGGGTGAGAAGACAACTTCTATGTCATTAGACTTGTAAATGGAGGAAGAGTATGGAGAAATGAGTCCTAAACTTGTCATTTCTGTATTCAGGTCTGGAGCTCACAATCCAAGACAAGCTTGGCAGCAAGGAGGTAATGATGACCATAAACTGCCATGAGATTTACCATTGGATTCACATCAGCACAGAAAAGCTTAGACCTAGAGCCTTTCCTCTTGACAACACAGGCTCCAGTCTTGCAGAATTAAAGGGAACTAACTTACTATTAACTCATCTTTTGAAATACTTCTTCCCCCAAGCCCATAAAGCATGTAAAGCCTTTCAAAATGCCTTCACAGGAAAGACCCCTGATTTTTCTTGTCTGCATTCAGGAGGTTCTTTGTTCAACCCTTCCAACTACAGAAAGCTTTAAGTAGAACATGGCCCTGATTCAGTAAAGCATTAAAGAAGCTGCTCTATTTTAATTGCAGCATTACCCATACAGCACATACAATGCTGAGCTCCATGTTCACAGGCAATAAAGCCTTGAAAATATATAATGGTGTATAAGAAAGATTTATCTCTACCAAATGCTGGCCCTTTCCTTCATCATACAAGGAGGTGCAAAGAGAAGTGCAGAAGGCTGAGTCTGTAGTTACTGATACACTGGGCAGCAATGCAGCCTACCTGCACTTACTGGCACACTCCTTTTCTCACTAATCTCTTCTTCTTTCCCTCCACTGCTCTCTAAATGGTCTATATGTTATCTTTGGTTAGAGCTGCTGCCCCCATCCAGAGCCAGACTTGTCAGCCTCCACATGTTCTCGTGAGCAAGTCACTGCCCCAAAGGCAAAGTAGCTGCATAAACAAAATCTCTGCACTCATGCAATGAAATCTGCTGAAGAAAAGCAAGGAGAAAGCATCAGCTCTAGATCACTGGAGGCTGGGGACACCTGAGGCACTGTGCAGGAGCTCCAGTCAGCAGAGAGCAGCAGCTTTAAAATTACTGTAGAGATTCTCCAATTCCTTATGCACCCACATCTCTGGTATTATGCTCAAGCTACACTTGAGTGTACAATATTTGCATTCCACTTGCTAATTCATGTTGCTTGTTCCCTCTAATCTCAACATCACAGCACAAATCCTTTTCATGCTCTATTTCCTATGCACTGCAGCTTCCTGGGCTTGGAAGCAACATTATTCTTCCCATTGATGTTAATTTCTTTCCAATGAAGTAGACTGTGGACTGGCTCTAGCTTTCTTCCTCCTGCACCACTTCTGAGGAGGAACTATACAAAAGTCAAAGGAGTTTTTACTGTTCCCTTTTTAATCACCTTATGGGCTACTGAAAAGTTGTTAGCAGCTTCTTCCTTTTTCTGAGGCCCATTTCAAGGCTGGTGAGAGCTGTCACATTCACAGGGTTGTGAACAAAACAACTCCTGACCACAGACAAGCAAAGCAGACTTAAGGCATCACTGTGAACATACTAAGGAGTCAGTCTGTTGAGGAAGACAAGAGGGGCTGCTGAAGGCAGCCTTACACCATCATGGACAGAATCAATGCAGAAGAGGTAAACTTGAATCTGGTAGGGGAGCTGAAGCAAGATCTGTGAGGAAAATAGAATGAGGTTGTGGAAGGCCTTGAAGGGTGGCACAAAAAATTGCAAGGTCCTTTCCAATGCATAACGTCCCAAAACAAAGCCTTTTCACTCTTTTGGCCCTGCTGGCTGGCAGAAAGTTTCTGCAACTGCCATGCAGGTCCATATTTCTGAACCAAAGCCACAGCTAAACATACCTACTGTAAATCAGCTCATCTGTCTGTGTAAGAAGTTGTCAGCTGGCACTGATGAGCACTGACCAAAATATCCACTCATTCATGTTTTCCTTGTTTTCTGCCATGTCTGCAGGGCTCATTGAGACAGGACAAGAGGTGATGGGTTTAAACTAAGAGAAAGCTTTAGACTAAAGGTGTTTAGATTAAAGGTGGGGGAGATTCAGGCTGGACATGAGGAGGAAGTTCTTCACCGTGAGGGTGGTGAAGGCCTGGAATGGGTTGTCCAGGGAGGAGGTTGAGGCCCCGTCCCTTGAGGTGTTTAAGACCAGGCTAGATGAGGCTCTGTCCAGCCTGATCTAGGGTAGAGTGTCCCTGCCCATGGCAGGGGGTTGGAACTAGCTGATCCTTGTGGTCCCTTCCAACCCTAACTGAAACTATAAACTATGAAAGAGAAGGAAGATGTTTTTTCACGCTGAGGCCCAGGTTGCCCCATCCCTGGTGACATTCCAGGTCATGTTGGACAGGGCTCTAGTTGCAGATGTCCCAGAGGGGTGGACTAGATGACCTTTAAAGTTCTCTTCCAATCCAAACCATTCTATGATTCGAACTGGTAGATCTTCACCTGTGCTGCTCTAAGGCCTGGTTTGGCAGCCAAAGCAAGTCTTGAGTCAAGGGCTCATTCGTTAGTTTTATATCTGAGAAATGATTTCAGGATGCATTTCCTAGGGGATATAGGATTTTTTACATCCACAGCCTGCAAAGTGCAGTAGGGAAAACCACTGTGCAGCGCAGTACAACTTAGACCATGTGTAATGACCAATCTTTCCAAGTGGATGTCTTTTGCTGGAGCTCTCTGACATTTCCGTGTGCTGGGTTCTGATTTATACAACAGCAATTCTCAACAGACAGCAACACAGTGGCCCCAGCTTCAGCAACACCATAGCTGGATGATAAGTTGGGACTCAATAACCTCAAAGGTATTTTCCAACCTGCTTAATTCTATTCTATTCTATTCTATTCTTTAAATGAAGCCACAGTATCACAGTATCACAGTATAACCAAGGTTGGAAGAGACCCCAAGGATCATCAAGTCCAACCTGTCCCAACAGACCTCACAACTAGACCATGGCACCAAGTGCCACGTCCAATCTCCCCTTGAACACCTCCAGGGACGGCGACTCCACCACCCCTGGCAGCCCATTCCAATGACGAATGACTCGCTCAGTGAAGAACTTCTCCTCACCTCGAGTCTAAACCTCCCCTGGCACAGCTTGAGACTGTGTCCCCTTGTTCTGGTGCTGGTTGCCTGGGAGAAGAGACCAACCCCCTCTGTCTACAACCACCTTCAGGTAGTTTTAGAGGGCAATGAGGTCACCTCTGATCCTTCTCTTCTCCAGGCTAAACAATCCCAGCTCCCTCAGCCTACCTCACAGGTCTTGTGCTCAAGGCCTCTCCCCAGCCTTGTTGCCCTTTTCTGGGACACGTTCAAGTGTCTCGATGTCCTTCTTAAACTGAGGGCCCAGAACTGGACCCAGGACTCAAGGTGTGGCCTAACCAATGCAGAGTACAGGGCAGAATGACCTCCCTGCTCCTGCTGGCCACACTATTCCAATACAGGCCAGGATGCCATTGGCCTTCTTGGCCACCTGGGCACACTGTTGGCTCATGTTTAGGTGGGTGTCAATCAGCACCCACCCACCTAAACATGAGCCCTGCCTGTGTGCAGGGACACGTGCAATGGGAGTACTGAAACACACACTGCTGTTCCCTAAGTGGTTGCTCTCCACTCACACACCAAATGGTATGGCTTTTCTTTTGGGCTGTGGGACAGCCACTCTCATTCTCTTTCATTTCTTCATGAAGGGTATCCTCCCAAGTATGCCAGGACAGAAGGTGCACGAGGGGAAGTTTAGGCTGGAGGTGAGGAGAAAGTTCTTCCCAGAGAGAGTTGTTAGCCATTGGAATATGCTGCCCAGGGAGGTGGTGGAGTCACCATCCCTGGAGGTGTTCTAGAGGGGACTGGACGTGGCACTTGGTGCCATGGTCTAGTAGTCACAAGGTATTGGGTGACAGGTTGGACTTGATGATCTTTGAGGTCTTTTCCAACCTTGTTGATTCTATGACACAGCAGCAATGCATTTTTGCATGGCTGATAATTAAACACTCTCCATGAACCTGACTTTTTGCAGCATGCAGGGGTAAGGAAATGCTTGGTATTGTTCAAGTCCACTTATTCTTCATTATTCTTACTAGTAGCTACATGGATGAAGTGGAGTTAGTCAGCATTAACAGCAGCACAGGCTTTAAATGGCTGCTCATTTCTTCTGTCTTCTCTCCTGTGTGCTCAGAAATGGCTCAAAGTACAGCACAATAGAAATCAGCTCTGCTTTGTGGCAGATTGTTGCAGTGAAGGTGCAGAACAATTGCATTAGTCCCACAGAACAGAGACTGTATCTGTAACCTGTCACCACACCATGCTGGTTTGGAAAGCATCTCACTCCTGCTACCCATCTGTCGAGGGAAAAGGAAAAGGCAAAGATGCAGGACTGGGAGTCAGCTGCACAAATTCTGTTCATAGAATCATAGAATCAATAAGACCTCAAAGATCATCAAGTCCAACCTGTCACCCAACAACTCATGACTACTAAACCATGGCACCAAGTGTCACATCCAATCCCCTCTTGAACACCTCCAGGGATGGGGACTCCACCACCTCCCTGGGCAGCACATTCCAATGGCTAACAACTCTCTCTGGGAAGAACTTTCTCCTCACCTCCAGCCTAAACTTCCCCTGGTGCAGCTTGAGACTGTGTCCTCTTGTTCTGGTGCTGATTGCCTGGGAGAAGAGACCAACCTCTGGCTGTCTACAGCCTCCCTTCAGGGAGTTGTAGACAGCAAGAAGGTCTCCCCTGAGCCTCCTCTTCTCCAGGCTAAACAACCCCAGCTCCCTCAGCCTCTCCTCACAGGGCTGTGCTCCAAACCCCTCCCCAGCTTTGTTGCCCTTCTCTGGACATGTTCCAGCAAGTCAACATCTTTCCTAAACTGAGTGGCCCAGAACTGGACCCAGGACTCAAGGTGTGGCCTAACCAGTGCTGAGCACAAGGCACAATGACTTCCCTGCTCCTGCTGGCCACACTGTTCCTGCTACAGGCCAGGATGCCGTTGGCCTTCTTTCTTTGCTTTAGGCTAGGAAACAACCATTCTGGGGACAAATTGTTTGCTGCTACTGTGCCAAGATCACTCCATGGTAGGAAGGCTGGATTCCTTCGTAGCTTACACGGATATTTACTCAAAAACTGCTGACCCTTCCATTTGCTCTCCTCCTGTTCTCTGAAGAATCACCATCTGCACAGTGCTGCACAGCACACAGCCACGTTTTAATTCTCTCCTGGAAAAAAGATTGTCCTCTCTCCCAGATTAAAGTGCTGCCTACACAATGCTGAGCTGCCTGTGTTTAACATTTCATACTGCCTTATGGGAGAACATTAACTGAATACCTGTTTCTGCCTCTAAATGAAGGGCTAGGTCACATCTCATCAGTGCCCTTCAAAGATAACGACACTAATTTTCTCATTTTACCTTTCTGTCACCAATTCAGCAGCATAAAATGCATAATTATGCTGCACAGATTTTCATTCTCTCTTGCACGCCACTGAAAATATTTTGTTCACTTACCAACTGTTTTGCTTCAATATTTATGGTCTGGATGCTCTTCATATGCCTTAGACTACTACAGACACTAAAAAAAGAACCACAACACACTCTCATAAGTCCCTGTTTCTTGTGTGTTTTTCCTCCTCACACTCCTCTCCAGAGGACTATCTTCAGCAAGACACCTGCAAGTCTTGTGTTTAAATCAAGAGCAGTGCTTAGAGTTTAAACAGGTTGGATTATGTTTTGCTTGGAAGCACACAGTCTGAGCTTCAGCCAAACCATTAGAACAGTGACAGGAGATCTCTGCCACAGCCTGATCTCCTGGAGAGCACTCCCATTTGCTAAAGGAGCTGGAAAAGTACAGTCAAGTGTAAGGTTAAATAGCCTCATGAAAAATGGACAAACCAAAAGTCATCTGGCAGGTTTGGTTGACAATACCAAGTACTAAACCAGGGAATTTGAATGCCTTTTCTACATGCAAAAGACACTTCAACCTATGGAGGCTTTTAGTGGTGTAATGGTTGAGCAGCTAAAAATGGAGGGTTGTTCTCTACTGCATTTTCCTGTCAAAGAACTCAAGGTGGGAGAGGAATCATCTCCTCAATCTGGTTGCCATGGGCAAATTGCAGCTCAGGAAACCAGCCCCTTCCCCCCAAGAGGACAATGTTGTTGGGCTGCTCCTCCCAGCCTGGCTGTGAGCTGCAGCACTTGCAAGGAGGATGAAGTGACTGGCTGTGGTTTGATGCTCTACAGACGTGATTGCTGCGTTGCTCCTCGGGAGACAACTTAAACCATCCACGAGCAGCACACTGGGGGAAAAGAATTGCTCCTGAGACCATTTGGAGTTGGCTATTTAACACAAAACCCTGCTAAAGCACAAAAGCAGTCTGCTCTAGTCCAGAAAGCCTGTGCACAGCAACTTTTGGTGCTTATTTATGAAAACAATAGGGCCTGGCTCCAGTGGGAGCTGATCAAGTTGCATAAGAGATTTAAGGGCCCATTCTGCAGCTGTAATAACGCTTTTAACACTGCCTCGGATCCTTCCCCGTATTCCAGCACGGCGCCTCGTGCTGGTTTTATCTTCTGGACCATAAACCATTTTATGCCTTCAGTATTTTGGAAGTGGTGTCACTGTGATAAAACAGATTTAAGCCACGAAACAATGCAGACATTTTTCTGCTGGGAAGCTTCTTCAGACTGGTTTGGAGACGCCAACTGCACGTGAAGCTGTTAGCACAGCGCCGCTGATACCCTAGGACAGCACTCCAGAAGCGACAGCAGGAGCTTGCTAAAGGGTAACCCTGCTTGAATGCAGCACTGCTGAAGATCTCATCAGCGAAAAACCATCTTCAAGGAAAAAAAATAGGATTATTTTCTTAGAATTGAAGCAATTTGGTTTGTTTGGGGTTGGGTTCTGGGGTTTTTTCCCCCCCTTTTTGGGCTGTTTTTCATTAATTTTGTTTGCTTATTTGGTTTTTTTGCTTGTTTCAATAATTTAAGCAAAAGAGGCACTGAAGCCTTCATATGAAGTGAAAATTAAGAGGCTCAGGGTGGCTTGTTTCTTGAGTTCTTTAAAACAGATCAGCTTTGTGAGCCATATTTCATAGTTTCATAGTTTCAGTTAGGGTTGGAAGGGACCCAAGGATCATCTAGTTCCAACCTTTCCTACGTGGTCAGCAGGTAAATATGCTGAAATTAACAACTCTAGTTCACCCAGGACAATGGGCACTCCCTTTTTACCAGAAGTCACATAGAAAAAGACAAAGGGCAGTGGGTTCAAGTTACTCCTGGGGACATTCCAATTGGAATCCAGAAGAAAATGCTTCACCAAGAGACTAGTTGGGCACTGGAATCACAGAATCACACACAGAATCTTCTCCCAAGGGAAGCAGTGGATATCCCTGTGTTGGTCAGTTTTAGGACTCAGCTTGACAGGGTGCTGGGTTATCTCATTTAAACTCCACTATCACCTAAAAACCTTGGACTAGATGATCTTTGGGGTCCCTTCCAACCTGGCATTGCATCATTCTGTGATTTAAGATAATAGTATTGAAGACAGGGTGATACTGTCAGAAGTTAGTGCTGGAAGTTTGCACCCTAAAGGAGCATGGGCCTCAGACAAAGGAATAGTGATGTACTGTGTTATTTAGAATAGAAGAGAATAGAATTAACCAGCTTGGAAAAGACCATCAAGGATGTCTCAGGTGCCAACTGGGACGGTTGAAGTCATGATTTGTAGCAGGGCAAATGTGAGACACCATGGATCACAAATGGGAGTACTTGCTGTAGCTTGAGAGTCCTAGGCTTAGTCTATCATCCAGGATTTGGTGGTTGGAAAATCCTAGAATCAACAAGGTTGGAGAAGACCTCAAAGATCATCAAGTCCAACCTATCACCCAACACCATCTAATCACCTAAACCATGGCACCAAGTGCCTCAGCCATGCTGTTGGACTACCTTCTAGCTACCCTAGCACTACCCAGGCTCACCTGCATGCTCTGCCATGAGGGATGGGCTTTGTTAGGGGAAAACTTAACTGTACAGACCAATGGGAACCTGTTCCAGTCAGCACAGCTTGATGCTCTAGTCAGCAGCTCAGCGTGGACTGTTTCACCTGTTACCCTCTGCTTCTATGCAGTAGCAGATACTTGCTGAATGCATTCTCCCCTCTCTCCAGTCTCTATTACTCTGGGGGTTTGTCTGTGAAGACAATTTGGGTACTGTGGCTGGAGTGAAGCATTAGCATCAATACCTCTGCTTCAATAGGTACACGAGAAAGAACTCCCACTGCAGTGCTAAGGAGAAAGCAGTTCCATGCAGGACTACATAAATTTTCAGTTGGTTAATTAGGTTAAGAGAAGAAAAATAACATTAGGAACTTCCATTGGAGCTCTATTAGCTTCAACATTGCACAGAAATTGAAAGAGAATTTATGTTATCCAGTAGCTGTAGCAATCAGCTCTCCTTCCAAAGCAGAGCCCCAAACACCAAAATCTTCACTCAGACTTGCATTGTTCCTTTTTCTCAGTTTACAGGTATCATTTGGCTTTCATTAGCATTCCCCCAAGACAGACAGCCTGTGAAGCAGTTATCCAAACACACAACATGCATTTATCCTGAAATCTCTCATTTCAGGAAGCATTTAGCCCGAGTAGCTTTCCTCAGCCCAGGTATGCCAGAGGAAGTACCCCAGAGAAATGGCAAGTAGCTAAAGCCTCTTTTGCAAAGGTCAGATCCCCTTTCAGAAATCATTAGGTATGCTGAGGTCATGTCCTGGCATCACAGAATCATTGAATCAACCAGGTTGGAAAAGACCTCAGCGATCATCAAGTCCAACCTATTACCTAACACCAAACACCTCATGAGTACTAAACCATGGCTTCAAGTGCCACGTCAAATCCCCTTTTGAACACCTCTAGGGATGAGGACTCCACCACCTCTCTGGGCAGCACATTCCAAAGGCTAACAACTCTCTCAGTGAAGAACTTTCTCTTTACCTCAAGCCTAAACTTCCCCTGGCACAGCTTGAGACTGTGTCCCCTTGTTCTGTGCTGGTGGCCTGGGAGAAGAGACCAACCCCCACCTAGCTACAACCTCCCTTCAAGTAGTTCTAGAGAGCAAGGAGATCTCCCCTGAGCTTCCTCTTCTCCAGGCTGAAGAACCCCAGCTCCTTCATGTTAGTGTTGGTTGGGCTTCTGGCAACTGCCATTAACAGGGTCACCAATAACTGATGAGATTGAGGCTTAAGGAATGTGGAGGAATGGATCTGGAACATTTTTTTGATCATGTAGACAGGAGCTGAGTTTAAATCAGAAATCAGCTTTCTATCACAAAACTTTTATCAGGTTCAATAGAAGGAGATTAAACCACTCCAAAAATTCACCAGCTGGTGCTTCAGACACAGACGTGAGAAGAAAGCCTTGGCAAATGACCTTTGAATTCTCAGCTGAGGATCCTGATCAAGAGAGGGAGAGTCTGAATATGTGTGATGTGTGTGTTACTGGAGACCCCCCTTAGCCTTTAACTGCTCACAGGCAGCAGTCAGACCTCTTATCTAGCCAGTGGTCACAGCCAGGTCCTGGAGATTTTGAACCAGTCAAAACAGAGCAGGTGGGATTTATCTGGGGACAGGCATGAGAAGCAGTCCCCTTCAGAAGACTCTCCCTCAGGCTCTTTGTAGCCAGTGGTCCTCATGGGCTAGGCAAAAATGGCCCTGGTACAGTTTGTATTTGCCACCTTCCCAGTGGGGCTGAAGAGGAGGAAGTTTGGGCAAGAGTGCTGCTCTGATCTCGGGATACAACCTCCCTTTCCTGTAGCTTGTCAGAGCGAGTGCTGGGCCATGAAACAGGGGCTCACTAGTGCAAAAAAGCATCCTGGTGTGAGTAAAGGGCCTCACATCACAAGGCAGTTACAGCTGCAAGATGTGAGTACAAGGCACATAGCTCAGCACACCTCAGGAGTCAGCTCTGTGGTGGGCACAACGGCCTCCAGCTATACTTAGCTTTTCCTTTTGGTGTTTTTGGTCCCTGCTTGTCATCTGCAGCACATAGTGAAGGGAACAGCATGCACCTCATTATTTAGATTTACCATTCTATTTGCAGCACTTCAGAGCCAAGCAGAAGGGTTTAATAATTCTCCCCCCCACCAGCTAAGGAATGGGGACATCAGTGGGAAACCACAGCCCCACTGTCTGCTTCCTCTGGTGAGCCACTGCCTGCCTGATACTGCTTTGTGCTCCAAGAGGCATTTGCTCCAGTCACTGGATGATTTTTTGTGTGGAGCAGGCATCTGAGCAGACTTTTAACCTGGGGGGAGGGAAGCAAAGCAAAAGTCTGGTGAGTTAAATTCCCTTCTGCTGCATACAATCATCCAACATAGCACAGCTCGGCAATAACATTCGTGTTGCCATTAATAGGAAACACTTCACATTGCACTCCAGAGATGATTTCCCCCTCCACCCCCCTTTTGGTATGGAAGTGATCCATTCACACTGGAGCTCCCTGCACAAAGCCTAGGGGCTCAGACACCACCAGCAGCCTCTCTCTAAATATCTCTGCCTCAAAGTGCAATCTCTACGCCGACTCGAAGGAAATGTGCCAGTTGCTGAAGCTGTAGGGCTCTGTGTGTATGAAGCACACCCTTAGCTGAGTGGCCCTATGGGGCAACACAAGTTGTGTGTTGATTTACCTCAAGTGAATCATTATACTACTTCAACAGAATTACCTTAGCCTCGACAAAATGTGTCAAAGCATTTTAAAACAGAACATTTAATCCACGCCTGACTCCCTGGTGTCATGAAATGAAGGAAGCAAACTGAGACTGTGCTTTATGCTGGTGATATCCTCAACATGCTGATGAAATGCTTGGGCAGAGGGGACAGTGGAGCTTTCTCTAGCATGCTGAAAGACACCTGAAGTTTTCCAAGCAGAGAAACGAAGGCTTGCTGGAGAAAATTTAGTCATCTTGAGAAATAAAATGGAAATAAGAATAATGGTGATAGTGGTGCCAGAAGATCAGAATCAGCATTTCATCCTATCTCTACAGATATAGGACTGCTGGCATCAGGCTGACAGTTGCCTGTAAACCTCAGAGGCAAAGATGGCTAAAGTGCTGCCTGCCAGCACAAGAGTGATACTTGGCTGAAAGACAGCTGAGGTGTCAGGAAGTCTGGAGCTAGCTAGAGGAATGAGTGGGGCTTGCAGAACCTGGAGACTGGTGGGTGTGGAATTACATCCCCTGAGATGTTACACTGTTTTCCATCCATGGGAAACAGAATGGAAGAGAATAAACCAGGTTGGAAGAGACCTTTGAGATCATCATATCCAACCTATCACCCAACACCATCTAATCAACTAAACCATGGCACCAAGCACCCCATCCGGTCTCCTCCTAAACACCTCCAGGGATGGTGACTCCACCACCTCCCTGGGCAGCACATTCCTATGGCCAATCACTCTCACTGTGTAGAATTTCTTCCTAACCTCCAGCCTAAACCTCCCCTGGCACAGCTTGAGACTGTGTCCTCTTGTTCTCGTGCTGATTGCCTGGGAGAAGAGACCAAACCACACCTGGCTACAACCTCCCTTCAGGTAGTTGTAGAGAGCAAGGAGGTCTCCCCTGAGTCTTCTCTTCTCCAGGCTAAGCAACCCCCCAGCTTCCTCAGCCTCTCCTCATAGGGCTTGTGTTCCAAACCTCTCCCCCAGCTTTGTTGCCCTTCTCTGGACATGTTCCAGCAAGTCAACATCCTTCCTAAACCGAGGGGCAAGGGATACAACTATCTGACATCCATCCCATTCAAGGGATGCAACTATCTGAGAAAAGGTTGTAGTGAGGTCTCTTCTCCCTAGTACCAAGTGATAGAACAAGAGGAAATGGCCACATATTACAATACAATACAATAAATCCAGGTTGGAAGAGACCTTCAAGATCATCAAGTCCAACCTATCAACCAATCCAATCCACCTAAACAACTAGATCATGGCACCCAGTATCCCATCAAGTCTCCTCCTGAATACCTCCAATGATGGTGACTCCACCACCTCCCTGGGCAGCACATTCCAATGGGCAATCACTCTCTCTGTAAAGAACTTCCTCCTAACATCCAGTCTAAACCTCCCCTGGCGCAGCCTGAGACTGTGTCCTCTTGTTCCGGTGCTGCCTGCCTGGGAGAAGAGACCAACCTCTGCCTGGCTACAATCTCCCTTCAGGTAGTTGTAGAGAGCAATAAGGTCACCCCTGAGTCTCCTCCTCTCCAGGCTAAGCAACCCCAGCTCCCTCAGCCTCTTCTCATAGGGCTTGTGTTCCAATTGCCTCAGGGGAGCTTTAGTTTAGATCATAGTATCATAGTATCAGTCAGGGTTGGAAGGGACCACAAGGATCAGCTAGTTCCAACCCCCCTGCCATGGGCAGGGACACCCTACACTAGATCAGGCTGGCCAGAGCCTCGTCCAGCCTGGGCTTAAACACTTCCAGGAATGGGGCCTCAACCACGATATTAGGGAAAGAATCATTACTGAAAGCATGGCCAGGCATTGGAACAGGCTGCTCAGGGAAATGGTGGAGTCACCTTCCCTGGAGGTGTAGACATGGCACTCCAGGACTTGGGTTAGTGCCCATGGTGGGGGTAGGTCTACCATTGGACTCCACGATCTTGGAGGTTCTTTTCCACGCAAAAGGATTCTGTGAGGCTATGACAGTTTTACTTCTGGCTGTGCCACATGCCTCCAGCATTTTAGTCATGTTTCTTTGTTGTTTACTGATGGCTTGCACAGCTGCAGATGATCTCCTCTGTCAAAATTAGCAAGCATGCTTTGTGATGGAAGAAGTCACCCTGCTTTCTCCACAGAGGTAAATCATTCACAGACCAAGGAAGGAGGCAGCAGCCAGCCCTTAATTGAATTTGGTGGCATTCTGCATGATAATGCCCGAGTCTCCTCTCCAAATCAGGGGTGAGGAATTATTACATGGAAGGATAAACAGGATAAAAATGAAAACTAATGCTTCTGGAAAACAAATCAAGTATTCCTGCAAATCTGTTTACTGGCAGTTCTGTTCCTAGGCTCTCTGCTCTTGAGCTCAGGCCCATCAAAGATGATCACTCCCTAATTCCATGCCTTTTTACTCCGTGCTAAAGGCCATTCTTCTGTGCACAGGTTTAAGCATTAAAGGGTTAAGAAGAAGAAGAGGGCCTACAAGAAGGCTTGGGAGGGACTTTTCAGGCTATCAGGGAGTGATAGGACTAGGGGGAATGGAATGAAGCTGGAGGTGGGGAGATTCAGGCTGGACATGGGGAGGAAGTTCTTCCCCATGAGAGTGGTGAAGGCCTGGAATGGGTTGTCCAGGGAGGTGGTCGAGGCCCCGTCCCTGGAGGTGTTTAAGACCAGGCTGGAGGAGGTTCTGGCCAGCCTGATCTAGTGTGGGGTGTCCCTGCCCATGGCAGGGGGGTTGGAACTAGCTGATCCTTGTGGTCCCTTCCAACCCTGACTGATCCTATGATACTATGAAATCTACACAAGGAACTCAGGCACGTATGGTGTTACCAATGTAGGCATGTAAGATCAGGGGAGACTTCTAAAGAGGGGTTTCTTTAGCCAGCAATTTGTTGGTTCCTCCAACTTGTCTGCAGCACTGAGTTCAGAGCTGGTTGGCTGGTTGGCTGGGGAGCTACAGGTGTTTCCCCCAATCCCTCTAAAGCTTCTAAAGTTCTTTGCTTAGTTTCTCAAATGAGTTAAACCTTGCTACAGATACATGTGCAACCAACCCTGACTGATTCTATGATTCTAAGAGCCCATCCCATGAGCTCACACTCACACAGTCAGTGCAGATGAGCTTTCAGAAGCTCAGAAAACTCCCTTCATCCACTGATTTTCTTAGGACTTTGGAATAGTCTCTTTCTGGCCACAGTGAAAAGGGTGAGTCTGACAAACTGCCTGCTGCTGAAGGGAGTAATCTCAACCTGGGTGAGCACCAGGGCAGCACAGCTGTGAACAGAATGTGAGCATCTCCCAGGCTGGTCATTTACTTCTGTGCCAGAAGGCTCCATCGATAAACCACTGTCAGGGGCTGGCGGTAGCAGCGCCCCCCCTGCATGTACAGCAAGCTTCTCATCCAGGATATGCTTGCACCTGTTGCAGAGACTAGTTTTTTTCTCTCTGTTACAGAATCACAGAATTATTGAGACAGGAAAAGACCTTTGAGATCAAGTCCAGCCTATGACCTAACAGCATGTCATCAGCTAAACCATGCCACCAAGTGCCACATCCAATCTTTTCTTAAAGCCCTCCAGGGGTGGCAGCTCCACCACCTCCCTGGGCAGTCCATTCCAGTGCCTCATCAGCCTTTCTGTGAGGAAGTGCTTCCTAGTATCCAACCTAAACCTCCCTTGGCACAGCTTCACACCATGCCCTCTTGTTCTGTCACTAATTGCCTGGGAGAAGAGCCTGATCCCCACCTGACTACAACTTCCATTTAGGTAGCTATAGAGAGTGATAAGGTCCCCTCTAAGTCTCCTCTTCTGCATACTGAGCATCCCCAGCTCCCTCAGCCTTTTCACACAGGACTTGCCATCCAGCCCCCTCATCAGTATCATCACTCTCCTCTGGACCTGCTCCAGCACCTCAGTGTCCTTCCTGAAGTGAGTAGCCCAGAGCTGCACACAGCACTTGAGGTGAGAGCTCACCAGTGCCAAGTACAGGGGCAGCATTCCATCCCTGGTCCTTCTGCCCACACTATTCCTGATACAGGCCAAGATCACAGAAGTGTTAGGATTGGAAGGGACCTCAAGTATCATCCAGCTCCAACCCCTCTGCCACGGGCAGGGACACCTCACACTACAGCAGGTTGCTCAGACCCACATCCAGCCTGGCTGCAAAAGCCTCCAAGCATGAAGCTTCCACCACCTCCCTGGGCAACCTGTGCCAGTGTCTCACCACCTTCATGGGCAAGAACTTTTTCCTAACATCCAATCTGAATCTACCCATTCCTAGTTTTGCTCCATTCCCCCTAGTCCTATCACTCCCTAACACCCAAAAAAGTCCCTCCCCAGCTTTCCTTGTAGCCCCCTTCAGATACTGGAAGGCCACAATCAGGTATCCTTGGAGCCTTCTCTTCTCCAGACTGAACAACCCCAACTCCCTCAGTCTGTGCTCACAGGACAGATGCCATCAGCTGATAAGATGCCATTGGCTGCTTATTCTTAGGCACTCAAGAGTTTACCTTTCATTTCCTGCCTTCAAAGAAAGACAAAGCCCTGCCAAGGACTCACTCCACAGAAAGCTGTTTGACCCTCTCTGTGTAAAGAGGGGAAAACCCACTTTTGCCAATCAGCTTGGCATTAGCAACTTGGGTTGAGCCCAAACTGACCTTTGGATGCTCACACATCTCCATCTCTCTCCAATTAACCATCCATTAAGCTGGCAGCTTATTTAAACATAAACACACCACACACACAAGAGAGAGGGGGAAAAAAAAAAGTGCTGTAGGAGTGTTTTCAGGATCCAAATATTTGCTTTCTACTTCTTTAACCACCTACCCACCACAAGGGTGAAAGCTGCCAGCTGGCAGCTGAAAGCAGCATTTTGTCTTCGATTAGTCATATTTGAATTTCTCTCCTTCCCTCCCTCTTCCTTCCCCCCCCCCCCCCCCTTTTTCCTTCTCCCTGTGAAATAGTGCCACAGGGACAAGTGTCTAACAACAGAGGGCGAACCAGGTCACTGGAAAACCAACTCCTGGGGCATGTCTGGATTGTGAATGAGTTCATGACTTTTGTTAGGAGCTCCTGTTCTCCCATTGAGATTGTATTTCCTGCCGCCTTAGACAGATCACGTTCACTGAGCCAACAACTGCCTCTAGGCAACCAGGATGCAATGCTGTGCCCTGAGCAGCACAGCACTTAACCTTGTGGGATACTGTACACAGGGTTTGTATGTGTGTGTAGGGGGGGAGGAGGGGAGGAGGGGGAGTCCTCCTCTTATTGCTTACTAACACTGACACCACGGAGTGCTCGGGCAGCACTGTGTGCTCTCAGTTGTTTGCTCCGAGGGAGAGGACTGGGTGAAATGTTCCATCCTCCCTTCTGGCCTGAGAAATATATTGACAGCTATTAATGTGTATCATTTGTCCTGGGGCTGAGCCAAGAATGCCCAGTGATAGACCAGGATCACCTCAGGTAGTTTACAGGCACCAAAGGAAAGGATTGCTTAACTGAGACAGAGGCCAGTTCATTAGGCAAGTATATGCTCCAGCTCTCTGTGAGCTCTGGGAGGAGTGGGGAACCATCCAATATGAGAAGTGGCTTTTTTAGCACCCTAATTAACACCATTAGCACAATAAGAAAGGGTTGCCACAGAAACAACCATTTCCCTTCAGGCCCAAAGCTGGTGTTAGACTGATGTGTGCATAACTGACAATTGTAGGAAACACTACAAACTCCTAAACCAGAAGTGTGCACAGAAAGAAATGAGAATGGTTCCAACAGGGAGAGATCTACAATGATGATCTAGTCCAAATGCCTGACAACCTCAGGGCTGACCACAGCTTAAAGCATACAGAAAACAAACTTCTTGTCCTTGCACCACCTGCACACCCACTACATGCAGCAGCAAGGTCCTGTCCCTTCTTAAATGGCTGCAAGGATAGCCTCAAGTTTGGGTGACCTCCTCCCATAACTTGCTTCCCCCAAGCTGCCTTATCTCAACAGCAGCATTAGAGGCACAGCAGCTTCAGTACAAGAAATTGAATCCCTCTTTCCAAGCCTCC
This sequence comes from Colaptes auratus, assembly GCA_015227895.2. NCBI lineage: Eukaryota > Metazoa > Chordata > Aves > Piciformes > Picidae > Colaptes > Colaptes auratus. The sequence goes on from JAAWVA010000036.1 coordinate 1,623,887, forward strand.
TCTCAGCCCTCACTTTTGAGGGCTCAGACACATCCAGCTTATAATTCTCCGTTCATGCACATTGCTAAATACTCGGAGAGTTTCTCTGAGGGAAGCTTAAAGAAAGCTCTAGAACAACTCAAATAGTCTTATTTATTGTGGAGTCCCCAAAGGATGTCAAATTTCAACTGAAGTCCTGCTTGGAGAGGAAATGAAAACAGAGAGGAAGAGGTTTGGGAGAATCAGAGGGTTTTAATTAGTTTGTGGTTGAGGCAGTGGAATTATGTGCTGTAATACCCCGGTGCCTGTACGCACGGTGTGCTCTCCAGGGTCAGCTCTGTGAATTTGCTGAGTGACAAAAGGAAAAGTTAACCTTATTACTTCCTCCTCACACATTCTAAGCTCAAATCAGCACAGCACTGTTAAATTTTACTTTTACCCCCCACCTCTCCTTGGCTCTACAAGAGTTAGCCCAATGCAGACTTGAAGGAAGTGGCAGCTGGGTCATGTACAGATCTCACTTTTGGACTCCTCAATCAGCATTGTGCTGCCAGGACAGGTTGCTTTGTTTTGTTAAGTATTTAATTCAGCAATGACCTGCTCTGTCTTTTGTACAGGGGGAACCACCCAGATGACAGCATCATACAATTAGAATAGAATAGAATCCTCAAGGATCACTCAGTTCCAACCCCCCCTGGCCATGGGCAGGGACACCTCGCACTAAATCATGTTGCCCAGAGCTACAGCCATCCATCCTAGCCCTCCAGGGATGGGGCTTCTACCACCTCCCTGGGCAACCAGTTCCAGTATCTCACCACCCTCATGGTGAAGAGCTTCCCTTTTTGTATTATGCCCCTGGCAGGCAGCTGAACATTACTCATGTAGTGCTGGCTGAATGGATGAGCAAAGCAATACAATACAATACAATAAACCAGGTTGGAAGAGACCTTCAAGATCATCGTGTCCAACCTATCAACCAATCCAACCCACCTAAACAACTAGATCATGGCACCAAGCACCCCATCAAGTCTCCCCCTGAACACCTCCAATGATGGTGACTCCACCACCACCCCGGGCAGACCATTCCAATGGGCAATCACTCTCTCTGTATAGAACTTCCTCCTAACATGCTGAGGCTCTAATTTCCCCCAAACGAAATGCAGCAGAAAGAGTGTTCAGCGCTTGCTCTCCAGACATTGCTCCTCCATGGAGAATGGGCAAAACAAACATACAGTGATGGCAACCTCCCTCCATCAGCAGAGCACCAGGCATTTAGGAAACTGACTTGACCTAGTCTTTGATTTGTCCAAGCTAGTGACAAGCAGCTTATGATGTGCAAAACCAAAATGCTTTCAAAAGAAAGAAATAAATACACGATGTAGCACACCTTCCCCCCCACACCCCCCTTACAGATCAAATGTTTCTATCATGTTGTGCATGCTGCTAATTCAAAAGGCTGATGTGGCCACAGACAGCCCAGCTTCTAGGATTTACCATTCAGACATACTTGAACTGGCATGAAGAATGCAATAAAATAATTCTTTCAGACAAGTTTAGAGAGAGGTATTCCCAAAAGACAGAATTCTGGCTTCCAGTCACATAGAGCTTACACTTTGTCAATAACACAGTGAAGGAAGGCATGAATGAATTTTATTTCATTGGACAAGTGACTTGGAATACAGATAAGGCAGGGTGAGCATATAAACCTTTAAATAAATGTTTTAGCACTATCTGGAAGGGAGGAATGCAATTGATTCCAATCTTTTCTGACAGAAAATCAGTTCCTCTAAAGCTCTTGGGGCAACAAACACTAACTAAAAGCGTCTGTTGCTAATAAAATCTTTAAGTACAACAAAATAAAATGCTGTCATTTGCAACTAATAGGCTACAATTAATGCAAATTCTGACTCTGTACTTTAATTGAAATATTAAGCTGTGATATGAAGTCTTTGTTTTACTGTCACTTTAAGAGCCTTGTAACTTTGAAGAGGGATCTCTCTAAGAGCTTAAGAAAAACCCAGCAGAGAAATAGCTGACAAAGCCCCAGACAGAGCACAGTGTAAACAGCAGCATTAGGAATACAAAATACTCTAGTCTCTCACATGCTGAGAGTTTTCTCCAATGAGCAGAGTCACCTCACCTAGAATTGCTACAGACACTCCATAGAAAACACCCAGCTGTGATTGCACCCCACAGCGGTCTGTGTTCTGCTCTCTGGGTGTTACTTCACACAAACCTGGACCTTTTCTTCCCCCTCTGCCTGTTTCACGTGAGACTTGTGTTGTTCTCTGCAGTGATACCACCAGCTGGAGCAGTAAAAGCAGCTGTTAGAGCTCTGGGTTTGCTTTGTAAATGGACATTGTTCATAGGTTCACAGAATGGTTTGGGTTGGAAAGGACATTAAAGATAGGATAGGATAGGATAGGATAGGATAGGATAGGATAGGATAGGATAGGATAGGATAGGATAGGATAGGATAGGATAGGATAGGATAGGATAGGATAGGATAAACCAGGTTGGAAAAGACCTTTGAGATCATCACATCCAACCTATCATCCAACACCATCTGATCAACTAAACCATGGCACCAAGAACCCCATCCAGTCTCTTCCTAAACACCTCCAGTGATGGTGACTCCACCACCACCCTGGGCAGCCCATTCCAATGGTCAATCTCCTCACCTCAAGCCCAAACTTCCCCTGGCACAGCTTGAGACTGTTCTGGTGCTGGTTGCCTGGGAGAAGAGACCAACCCCCACCTGTCTACAGGTAGTTGTAGAGAGCAAGAAGGTCTCCCCTGAGCCTCCTCTTCTCTAGGTTAAACAACCCCAGCTCCTTTAGCCTCTCCTCAGAGGGCTTGTCCATGCCCTCCTAACAGCTAACCCAGACGGGCACGTTTCTTGTCACCACCAGGCAATGCTTTAGGTGGATGTCCCTGCTTCGCTGCACCTTTATGTCTTTAAACAGCTACACTTTCAGCTGCAGCAACTTCCAGAAGTAAGGAATCAGCTTGGAACATATTGTTTCACAAAAAGAACCAGGTGATTTTAAAGCTGTGTTTTCCCCATGGTGAAAATACCAGGCTACTGCCAAATCAAGCTAGCTGTCGTTCCCATCTGCCTTCGTGAAGCCAGTGGGGTGCACAGCTGAAGTCTGCAAGGAAGACACTTGGTGTCCCTTTAAGTTGGGGAGCTGTGCTAAATCAGAAGACCCAGTGTCAGCACAAGGAAAGATTCCCACAATATAAGCCCCAAAATATGTGTTACCAGGCAGCCCAGCAGTGCTGATTTTGCTGGGTAATCCCCTGGCATCCCTCTAGTGCGTAAAACACCAGGCTGGTGCCAGCATCACACAGAGCACTAACAGCCACTCTGCTCCTGCTGCTCACTGAGCAGAATGAGGCTCAGGCTGACCAACCCCCTCTTAAAGAGGGCAGTGGTACTCTGAAGTCATTCTTCCACTTACACCACCACAGAGAGTGAAGCCAAACCCACCTGCAGCTCCACCACACGTAGAACTGCACTATGTGTCCCTGGGGGCAGGTAAATGGTGTTAGACAAACTCTACAGCTCTCAGCACGCTGTAAGTCAGTTGTACCTGGGAGGCAAGGTTCTTACCTTCCTTCTAGGTCCACAGAGTAGCCATGGCTGGACCAGATCCCTAGCCTGACTGTGCTGGCTTCTTCCTTGGGGTGCTGCCTCTCACCAAGGAATAGGGCTCTTCCAGCCCTGCTCTCCAAGGCTAGTGGACTCTTTTACTCTGCACATTCAAGAAAGCAAACAAAACAAAAACAAAACAGACACAGACACACAAAATGCAAACAAATTAATATGGCATAATGATGGAAAAGCAAGAAAGATGAAGTCTTCTGAGTGATCTTAAGAAAATTATTTGCTGTGCTGTCCATTCAATACAATAATACAATAAATCCAGGTTGGAAGAGACCTTCAAGATCATCGTGTCCAACCTATCAACCAATCCAATCCACCTAAACAACTAAACCATGGCACCAAGCACCCTATCAAGTCTCCTCCTGAACACCTCCAATGAAGGTGACTCCACCACCTCCCTGGGCAGAACATTCCAATGGGCAATCACTCTCTCTGTAAAGAACTTCCTCCTAACATCCAGTCTAAACATCCCCTGGCGCAGCCTGAGACTGTGTCCTCTTGTTCTGGTGCTGCCTGCCTGGGAAAAGAGACCAACCTCTGCCTGTCTACAATCTCCCTTCAGGTAGTTGTAGAGAGCAATAAGGTCACCCCTGAGTCTCCTCGTCTCCAGGCTAAGCAGCCCCAGCTCCCTCAGCCTCTCCTCATAGGGCTTGTGTTCCAAACCCCTCACCAACCTTGTTGCCCTTCTCTGGACACCTTCCAGCAAGTCAACCTCCTTCCTAAACTGAGGGGCCCAGAACTGGACACAGTTCTCCAGGTGTGGCCTAACCAGTGTTGTATACAAGGACAGAATGACCTCCCTGCTCCTGCTGGCCACACTGTTCCTGATGCAGGCCAGGATGCCATTGGCCCTCTGGGCTGCCTGGGCACACTGCAGGCTCATGTTCAGCCTCCCATCAACCAGCACCCCCAGGTCCCTCTCTGCCTGGCCGCTCTTCCCTCTCTGCAGCACTGCTGGCAGGGGGTAACTTTTTCTGCTGTGGTTCATCTTGCAGGATGCTGCAGGAGGTTGTCATCCCAGAGAAATAAAGCTCATTGTGCAGCTGGAAAGGGGCCAAGTGTTTCAGCACTTGGAATGAGCAAGGCAAGCTGATTTCTACTCCTGACTCAGGCACAGAGCCACTGTTGGGCTCCTCAGCTCATTTTTCTGGGTTCCCAAATTATGAAAACAAATGCTCCCACCCATTCTCTCTGAACAGTATCAGCTCTTGCTAGGCAGTAGTTACTGCAGCCAGAGTCTCAATCTGAAAGGTTGCTAACAGTATGAAAAACAAGGTACAGGATCCTGCAGCACTGCATTATGGGTCAAATCGAGCTTTAATTGAAATATTTGGGTGTAATTTGCTTGGCTTGGCTTTTCTTTCACATATAATAAGAAACTGAAACAATTCACCAGAATGTAAGCAATGAATACAGCAGAACTTTAAATCCTGATTAGATTTTCTTTTATGGAGGGTGTGTGTGAGGAAGGAGACACATAAATCACTCTAACTAGTTAACATATTTGAGGCACTGTATACTAAATCAGTGAGGCCTCATTTACTTCTAGTCCTAATTCCAGCATGTCTCTGAGGACCAAATAAATGTGGAACCTGACTTTGCTGCAGTATCTTCTTGTACTTGTTGCAAAGTCTTACAACAGGGTGAGTGATTCTGAATTTCCCCAGTACCAATACTGAAAGAGAAAAATAATGATGTACAAGAATAATGAAAATTTCACAAGCTTTTGAATTGCTTCTTTCTGTCTTGAGATGAGCAGAGGGCTGGAGCACCTCTCCTATGAGGGCAGGCTGAGAGAGTTGGGGCTGTTCAGTCTGGAGAAGAGAAGGCTCCAAGGTGACCTTATTGTGGCCTTCCAGTATCTGAAGGGGGCCTACAAGAAGGCTGGGGAGGGGGAGGGACTTCTCAGGATCTCAGGTAGTGATAGGACTAGGGGGAATGAAATGAAGCTGGAGGTGGGGAGACTCAGGCTGGACGTGAGAAAGAAGTTCTTCCCCATGAGAGTGGTGAAGCCCTGGAATGGGCTGTCCAGGGAGGTGGTTGAGTCCCCATCCCTGGAGGTGTTTAAGCCCAGGCTGGATGAGGCTCTGGCCAGCCTGATGTAGTGTGGGGTGTCCCTGCCCATGGCAGGGGGGCTGGAACTAGATGATCCTTGTGATCCCTTCCAACCCTGACTGATTCTCTGATTTATCTTCTCATGAGTAGCTCTTACAAAGGAAGGAGGAGCCAAAGTTGATAGCAAGCATAGCTTTGTGTGTAGCAAGGGCAGTATGTCAAAGCCATTAAAAAAAATAAAGTTATATTGATAAAAGCCTATCAGCAGATCAAACCAGGGGCTGGGACCTCCCAAGTGACACCAAAGCATTAATAGAAGGCACTGCTGACTAACAGAAATTCATCTAATGAAATGAGAATGCAGACAGGAAATCTGTGGTGCTTTCCACACTATGGTTTGGTGGTTTTCTGGTCAGCTGAACTGACTGTGTTAGCTCTTTTAACCCCTCACCACACTGCTAACTTGAACTAAGAGATGTAATGAGATCTTGATTTCAAAGCCATGCTCCCTGGCTGTTACTAGGATAGAATTGTCATAGAATCAATAAGGTCGGAAAAGACCTCAAAGACCATCAAGTCCAACCTGTCACCTGACACCTCATGGCTACTACACCATGGCTTCAAAGAATACTTCATGTTATAATAATAACAACAGTTTTACAGTAAAGACCAGGTGAATAGAATGGAATAGACCTTTGAGATCATCACATCCAACCCATCATCCAACACTATCTAATTAACTAAACCATGGCACCAAGCACCCCATCCAGTCTCCTCCTGAACACCTCCAGTGATAGCAACTCCACCACCTCCCTGGGCAGCACATTCCAATGGCAAATCACTCTCTCTATGAAGAATTTCTTCCTAACATCCAGCCTAAACCTCCCCTGGTGCAGCTTGAGACTGTGTCCTCTTGTTCTAGTGCTGGATGCCTGGGAGAAGAAACCAGCCCCCACGTAAAGAAGAAACTTGGAAGGATGCTACCATGACATTTGACAGGGCTTTCAAGACATTACTGCATCTGCAGCGCTGCCCTGGCCAAGGACAGGCTACTGTGTGATTGAAATTGTGACCTCATTGTGGCCTTCCAGTATCTGAAGGGGGCCTACAAGAAGGCTGGGGAGGGACTTTTTGGGCTATCAGAGAGTGATAGGACTAGGGGAAATGGAATGAAGCTGGAGGTGGGGAGATTCAGGCTAGAAGTGAGGATGAGGTTCTTCACCTTTAGGGTGGTGAGGCCCTGGAATGGGTTGTCCAGGGAGGTGGTTGAGGCCCCGTCCCTGGAGGTGTTTAAGCCCAGGCTGGATGAGGCTCTGGCCAGCCTGCTCTAGTGCAGAGTGTCCCTGCCCATGGCAGGGGGGTTGGAACTAGCTGATCCTTGTGGTCCCTTCCAACCCTAACTGAAACTATGAAACTATGAAATTAATGCCTCAAAACACAGAACCCGTGTCTGTTACCACAGGAACAAAATGCTAGCAAGCTGAGGGTGTTTTGTAAGAAGTCATAATTTCTGTTTACTGTGTCTGTTAAATTATTTAGGGAACCTCTGCATAATTTATTTCTTTCCACATGATGCCTCCATGCCTTGATGCTGTTATTTTATTTTAGGCAAAACAACCTGTGCTCAAAGCTAAACTTTAAGCATAGGTGGCTTTAAATGTGAGAGTGTGGATTCAGGGATTTGGTTTGGTTAGTTTTTTTGAAAGAGAAGGAAACCAAACCAAACCCAAACCCCTTTCAGGGTTTTTGAGTAGGTTATTTTGTAGAAACCAGTACTAAGCAGCAGCAAGGCTCGGAGCAGATAGCATTGCTTGGTTTTCAAAAGGGCTGTGGCTCTTGAGGTGAGGAGAAAGTTCTTCACAGAAAGAGTTGTTGGCCATTGCAAACAGCTGCCCAGGGAGGTGGTGGAGTCCCCATCCCTGGAGGTGTTCAAGAGGAGATTGAATGTGGCACTTGGTTGCCATGGTTTAGTAGTCATGAGGTCTTGGGTGACAGGTTGGACTTGATGATCTTTGAGGTCTTTTCCAAGCTTATTGATTCTATGATTCTATTGTAACCCCTTACCTTTTAAAGTCAGATCTGCCAGTCCTCAAGGCTTCAGAGCCCTTTGTGCTAGACAAAGAGCATCCAGAATTTCCCTAAATCTGTTTCTGCACTGTTTTTATAGCTAGCCTTAATGGTCAAGTGTTAGACACAGACACCAGTCCCAGAGCCAAACCAAACTGCTTATCAGTCCTGCTCCCTTGTAAGAGCTACTCATGAGAAGGTAAATTCAAATCAGAAAGAAGCAATTCAACAGCTCAGGAAAATTTCATTCCTTGGGAAGCTGGGCTCCTCAGTTTAAGAAGGACACTGAGAGACTTGAAGATGTCCAGAGAAGGGCAACGAGGCTGGGGAGGGTTCTGGAGCACAGCCCTGTGAGGAGAGGTTGAGGGAGCTGGGGTTGCTTAGCATGGAGAAGAGGAGGCTCAGAAGAGACCTTTTTGCTGTCTACAACTACCTGAAAGGAGGTTGTAGCCAGGTGGGGGTTGGTCTCTTCTCCCAGGCAATCAGCACCAGAACAAGAGAACAGAGTCTCAAGCTGCACCAGGGGAGGTTTAGGCTGGAGGTGAGGAGAAAGTTCTTAGCCATTGAGATGTGCTGCCCAGGGAGGTGGTGGAGTCACCATCCCTGGAGGTGTTCAAGAGGAGATTGGACGTGGCACTTGGTGCCTTGGTTTAGTAGTCATGAGTTCTTGGGTGACAGGTTGGACTTGATGATCTTTGAGGTCTTTTCCAACCTCATTGACTGTATGATTCTACGATTCTCATTCCCTGATTACATCACATAAAACCACAGAATTACTTGGAAATAGACCATCATCTTTGTTACCTCCAGCTTAAGATGGCAATGTGTTCATCATGAATCAGTTGACTGCTTTGCCACATAGCCAACAGTCAGTCAGTTGTAACCCAACAACAGTTCACCCAGAATTCAAGTCTCGCTGAACTGCAGAATGAAAGCAACTAGCCAGCCTCTGAAGGTTTTGAATTGTTTTGGGGTGTAGGTTTTATTTATTTGTTTTTTAACTAAGCAGATCTAATTTCAGATTTCTTTGAAGTTCAGTCTCTATAGGAGCAAACTGTGATCCCTCATAGAGACACTGTTCTCCTTCACAACTCCTGTACAAAGCGACCTCTCCATCCCTCTTGCCTGCTACTGACCCAGTGATCCGAGTTTAACATTGAATTCAACATACCCTTAAACCTGGTTCCCTTCTGGCCACCACTGTTGCACACTCAAAGAGTCCCTGAGCCAGTTCTGAGAGCTAATTCAGCTGAGATGGGAGAAGGCAAAATCTGGTTTCGTGTCAGCCACGCAGAGCGGTGCCACAGCACACAGGAGCAGAGTGGAAGGGTAGGACGACAGCAGCCTGGATTTAGATCATAGTTTCATAGTTTCAGTTAAGGTTGGAAGGGACCACAAGGATCATCTAGTTCCAACCCCCCTGCCATGGGCAGGGACACTCTACCCTAGATCAGGCTGGACAGAGCCTCGTCTAGCCTGGTCTTAAACACCTCCAGGGACGGGGCCTCAACCACCTCCCTGGACAACCCATTCCAGGCCTTCACCACCCTCACGGTGAAGAACTTCCTCCTCATGTCCAGCCTGAATCTCCCCACCTCCAGCTTCATCCCATTCCCCCTAGTCCTATCACTCCCTGATAGTCTGAAAAGTCCCTCCCCAGCCTTCTTGTAGGCCCCCTTCAGATACTGTCCCCCCTTCAGCTGAATCTCGAGCAGGATCATATGCTAGAGTGAAAGGTACAAGCTGGTAGGACTTACAAGAGGATGACACTGTGTGTAATTCTGGCAATGACTTTACCCCTTTCTTTCTCTGTCACTTCTTTGTCAGGGCTTGGGAATTGATGTCTCACTGAGAAGAAACTCAGTGTCAGTTAGCTAGCTTTAGACAGCTTTACCCAATTCAGGTGCAGGGCACCACTCCTGTCCCTTTCTCTTCATATGCCAACAAAAAACCCTGTGATTGTGGGCTAGAGCCTGACTCTTCCTCCACCCTTTAGTCAACAAATGGGTTCCCCATAAAACCAGCAATTCTGAGCGCTGAACTTGCAGCTGCCTTTTCCCACAGTACCGCTAAAACTTTTTTGTCCTGCTAAACCTTAGCTTGTACTCTTCTGTGAGCGGAGCTGCTGGAGGGAAAGGCAACCCCCCTTCTCTGGCAACCCCCCTTCTCTGGCAACCCCAGCCAGCTGCTGAAAAATTCATTAGCACACAGGTTGCAAACACCCCTCTTCTATCACAGTATCACAGTATCACAGTATAACCAAGGTTGGAAGAGACCCCAAGGATCATCAAGTCCAACCTGTCCCAACAGACCTCACAACTAGACCATGGCACCAAGTGCCACGTCCAATCTCCCCTTGAACACCTCCAGGGACGGCGACTCCACCACCTCCCTGGGCAGCCCATTCCAATGACGAATGACTCGCTCAGTGAAGAACTTCCTCCTCACCTCGAGTCTAAACCTCCCCTGGCACAGCTTGAGACTGTGTCCCCTTGTGCTGGTGCTGGTTGCCTGGGAGAAGAGACCAACCCCCTCCTGTCTACAACCACCTTTCAGGTAGTTGTAGAGGGCAATGAGGTCACCTCTGATCCTTCTCTTCTCCAGGCTAAACAATCCCAGCTCCCTCAGCCTCTCCTCACAGGGCTGTGCTCAAGGCCTCTCCCCAGCCTTGTTGCCCTTTTCTGGACACGTTCAAGTATCTCGATGTCCTTCTTAAACTGAGGGGCCCAGAACTGGACAGAGGACTCAAGGTGTGGCCTAACCAATGCAGAGTACAGGGGCAGAATGACCTCCCTGCTCCTGCTGGCCACACTATTCCCAATACAGGCCAGGATGCCATTGGCCTTCTTGGCCACCTGGGCACACTGTTGGCTCATGTTTAGGTGGGTGTCAATCAGCACCCCCAGGTCCCTCTCTGTTTGGCAGCTCTCCAGCCACTCTGACCCCAGCCTGTAGCTCTGCATGGGTAGCTCTACCCACAGGTACTCTCAGCCCTCTCATTTATGGAGTTAATTTAGTGAGGTTACATGACACACTGTATTTGACTGCATTTTCTCACCTCCAGCTCTGTCAGGTAAGAGAAGGAAGGCTCTCCCTGCCTTGTTTTTCATACACGCTACAAAAAGGGATTGCGCCACCCTCCCCCCAACCCCAATTACTAAGCTGTGGAAAGAACTCCAATTAAGTGGTTAGCCATAATAGCATGGCAGCCCTTTAGGAAACTGCTTATCTAAATAGAGATGTACAGAAGGCAGTTTTCTCTCTAATAGTGATGCATTTTCAATTTATGCAATACAAAGTGCATTGGTCTGCAGTGTCCCTGGCTACTGATGATTAATAGCCCGTACACTGCAAGGGTCTACAAAGAAAAGTGCCAAGGGAAGCAGATGCAGCAGGTTTTATATTATCATGACTGCAACAAACTCATTCAGTGGTGTCAGCTCTGACTGCAGGATTCTGATTATGAAATATGATGCGTGTTGGATTTAATGGCTTTCTCTGCCCTTCTGGTGAGTTCACTGCTTTCCAATGTCATTTTGTGTTCTCATCTGAGTGGTAATAAAAGGAATATCATTGACTGTGCTAGCTCTGTAACCACTGTGTGTTTTACAATAAATTGTGTTTCAGGACCTTTCTACCCAGGAGAGTGTGCAGGGCCAGAAAGTAATATTCCCCAGTTTTCCAATGTGAAGGCTTCTCTGTGAGAGGATAGGAAATTATGCAGGGCTGCCCTTCTCTTGAGGCGTTGCTTATGCGAGCAGGACATCTCTTTTTTCGAGTGGTTGTGCAGTAAAAAGGTCAGCTTGGATTGCAAATAATAAAATTTAAAGGGGAAGGGGGGGAAATGTTGAAATAAAAAGAAAATGTCAAAATAAACAGCTACAGCTACACAGCAAAGAGAAAAAAGAGTGATGATGCCTCGATGACAGGAGGAGAAAAGTTGTTGTGCAGAATGACCGCTAGATGGATAAGGAACTGGCTTGATGGCCACACCCAAAGGGTGGCTGTCAACGGGTCCATGTCCCAGGGGAGGCCAGGGACAAGCAGAGTCCCTCAGGGATCAGTCCTGGGACCAGGCTTGTTCAACATCTTTGTGGGTGCCATGGACAGTGGCATTGAGTGCACCCTCAGCAAGTTTGCTGATGACACCAAGCTGTGTGGTGCAGCAGACACGCTGGAGGGAAGGGATCCATCCAGAGGGACCTGGACAGGCTGGAGAGGGGGGCACAAGCCAACCTCATGAGCTTCAACAAGACCAAGGGCAGGGTCCTGTATCTGGGTCAAGGCAATCCCAGGCACAAATCCAGGCTGGGCAGTGACTGGCTGGGGAGCAGCCCTGAGGAGAGAGACTTGGGGGTGCTGGGGGAGAAGCTCAACAGGAGCTCTCAGTGTGCACTTGCAGCCTGGAAAGCCAATCAGAGCCTGGGCTGCATCAGGAGAAGTGTGGCCAGCAGGGCAAGGGAGGGGATTCTCCCCCTCTACTCAGCTCTGCTGAGACCCCACCTGGAGTACTGCATCCAGTTCTGGAGCTCCTATTACAAGAGGGATCTGGAGGTGCTGGAGCGTGTCCAGAGAAGGGCCACGAGGATGAGCAGAGGGCTGGAGCACCTCTCCTATGAGGACAGACTGAAGGAGTTGGGGCTCTTCAGTCTGGAGAAGAGAAGACTCAGAGATTACCTCATTGTGGCCTTCCAGGATCTGAAGGGGGCCAATGGGAAGGCTGGGGAGGGACTTTTTCAGGCTATCAGGGAGTGATAGGACTAGGGGGAATGGAATGAAGCTGGAGGTGGGGAGATTCAGGTGGACGTGAGGAGGAAGTTCTTCCCCATGAGAGTGGTGAAGCCCTGGAATGGATTGTCCAGGGAGGTGGTTGAGGCCCCATCCCTGGAGGTGTTTAAGAGCAGGCTGGAGGAGGCTCTGGCCAGCCTGCTCTAGTGTGGGGTGTCCCTGCCCATGGCAGGGGGGGTTGGAACTAGATGATCCTTGCTGTTGCTAATAATTTGCAGCTAAAGTGTAAGCTCACCCTGGCAGTACCTCTCTACACTTGTCTGCTTTCCAGAAGACAAAGGCCACCAACAAATCACAATCCCATGAACACCATGGCTAAGTGCATGAGCAACCTGATCTAGTGGGAGGTGTCCCTGCCAATGGCAGAGGGGTTGGAACCAGGTGATCCTTGGGATCCCTTCCAACCCTGACAATTCTATGAGTCTACGTTTCATGGCCAGCACTGCAATCAAGGAATTCTCTCTTCAACTGAGTTAAGTTGGCACTCAGCAGCTCAGTTGTACCCTCCACCACTTCATTGAGAAAGTTTTCACCAAAAAAAAAATGAAATCAAATAAAATCCAGGATGAAACTTCTACCTTTAGGATAATCCAAAGCAATTTTTAACCTTGTTTTTGTCTCCAGGTGAAGTGCCACTGGTATTCTCAATCGTCTTTTATGTATGAACACTTTAAAAGCCTTGCCTAAAGGACAAAATGAGCATTTTCTTTTGTCCTTTCAGACCATACTTCATCTATTTTCACATAAATATGTATTGAAACAAGATTTAAAACTGTTGCTCATTTTGTTGAGATCTACCTCCAGAGGGAGAAGAAAAGCACATTAACATTTAACATGGTGGCTTTGTCTTTTTCCCCCCCATTCCTTCCCTGTTTGCTGTAAAGCTTGCAAGAGTTGAAAGGTAGAAATGTCAGGCAGAAACGTGTGAGCTGGCTCCAAATTGAGTTATGTATTGCCACAACAAAACAGAGCATTTGTCCTCTCTGGGATGCTCAGTCAAGAATCATCAAAGGGAATATGAATATCCCCAGATGGAGAGATCACAGAGAACAGGGGTCCTGAGAGCATTATAGTTAGCTTGACAATCTGATGGTGGTGCTTCCTTCTGTGCTGAGTGACCTTGGTTTGTTTGATTTATTCTGCTTTGCAGGTACAAGAAGGTGCAGGTCTCAGTGCATAGAGCACAGCACAGTGCAGCAGCGCAGGAACCAGCCACTGCCCAGCTTGCTCTGGGGGTGCAACCAAGAGAAGCATTCTGCCTGTCATCAGCGGAGAAACAAAAGCAAAATCTCACATGAGACAGAGACCTTTTCACCTCCTGTGGAATGTCACCCTGCCCATGGCAGGGAGTTGGAACTAAATGATCCTTAAAGGCCCCTTCCAACCCAAACCTTTCCGTGAATCTATGAAAGGAGCCCAGTGCTCAAGGAAGTTCCCTGTCCTCAAGGAAGCCCCCCGGTGCTCTTTCACTGTGTCCCTGAGGGATTGGGGCCAAGAGGTGATGTTTCCTTCTCATTTCACCTCTGCCAACTCTTGGCTGCTTGAGAACCCTCAGGCACCTCCATACTTCTAAAATCTAACTAGCAAGGCAGGCCTGCTCAGCCAGGGGGAGAATAGATGTATAGGACAGGGAGGATTAATTTTCTTGGAGTTTTTCCTTAGTATGCAGGAAGCCAGCACAAAGGCACTAATAACCTCTTCAAGCAGAGTACATTTTCTCATGGGGATAATAGCTCAAGGGTAGAGAGAGAGAGAGAGCGCTTTTATACTGTAAAGGAACATTATCCTTCTTGTATGAAAACCAGTTTTGGGCTCTCTAGTGCAGAACTGAGCTACCTCAGTCTTACCTGTGCATTTGCCCCAGGTAAGGCCAGTTTTGAAATGCCCAGAGAACACATCTGAAGGAGGCTGTCTGATGCCTCCCCATTCCCACTTAATTTGTTTCATCACGTAGGGATAGGAATTAAAGGCCTGCGCTGGAGTTTTAGGCAGCTTGCCAGTACCTATTTTATAGCAATAAAATATGTACAAATTAAGGAATCTCATGTGGAAAATTCATTCAACAGCCTCAAAAGCCAAATGAATGGTAATTACTTCAAACACAATGTGGTGGCAATCAGGCAAGATTGGATCATGCTTTTAAATGGATGTCGAAATTTTTAAGAGCCAAGATAATTATGAATTATGAAAATAACTCAGACAACACTGCAGCAAAGACAGGGCTTGTGGAATATGAAAGACCTTCTTCAAGGAACAGAGAAGACAGCACTTCCCATGCACCTGGGTGGAAATAATCAGAGAGCAAATGTGGGGCTGAGATTTTCTTTCCTTGCTTCCGGCTGTCCTTGTGTGCTTCAGGACGGCTCGTGGATCATAGAATCAGTCAGGGTTGGAAGGGACCACAAGGATCAGCGAGTTCCAACCCTCCTGCCATGGGCAGGGACACCCTACACTAGATCAGGCTGGCCAGAGCCTCATCCAGCCTGGGCTTAAACACCTCCAGGGATGGGGCCTCAACCACCTCCCTGGACAACCCATTCCAGGGCTTCACCACTCTCATGGGGAAGAACTTCTTCCTCACATCTAGCCTGAATCTCCCCACCTCCAGCTTCATTCCATTGCCCCTAGTCCTATCACTACCTGAGATCCTGAGAAGTCCCTCCCCAGCCTTCTTGTAGGCCCCCTTCAGACACTGGAAGGCCACAATGAGGTCACCTTGGAGCCTTCTCTTCTCCAGACTGAACAGCCCCAACTCTCTCAGCCTGTCCTCATAGGAGAGGTGCTCCAGCCCTCTGCTCATCCTCGTGGCCCTTCTCTGGACACCTTCCAGCATGTCCACATCCCTCTTGTAATAGGGGCTCCAGAACTGGATGCCTTGAGGTATGGAGATAAAGAATAAAATACATATAAAAGGCTTTATCCTGCTTAGGGAACTCAATGGAAGGTTTTCCTAGTTCACATTCACATATATTGCAACATAAAAATAAACCTTAACTCTCTGGAGCTGGAAAACAACTTAATGCTTATTCACTTATGCAATTCAGGCTGAATAAACACAAAATGGGTTTGCTTCTCATGGGTAAAGGTGAACAGATTTAGACCAATATACCTAATGGTTTTAGTAGAAAGACTGGCAAACACAACCCTTACTTTTGTGGCACTTCTCACAGGCTCATTTTGGGTTCTGGCAACTGTGTCTGCGTGTTGTTAGCCTGCCATGAACCCCCTGTTCCCCAGTAATTTCTGCTCCTAAAGAGAGATGGCAGAAGGTAGCACAAGCCTGTGCTGCAGCTGTTCCTTCACCATGCACTCGTGAGCACTGGGAGAACATCACTTCCTAACATCTCTGCAGAGTGCTCCACATAGAATCACAGAATGTACTGGCCTGGAAGAGACTTCTACACATCCAAAGCTGCTTTGAAAAATCACAGTGCTTAAAAAAAAAAAGTAGAATAGAACAGACCAGGTTGGAAGAGACCTTTAAGATCATCATGTCCAACCTATCACCCAACACCATCTAATTAACTAAACCATGGGACCAAGCACCCCATCAAGTCTCCTCCTAAACACCTCCAGTGATGGCAACTCCACCACCACCCTGGGCAGCACATTCCAATGGCCAATCTCTCTTTCTATGAAGAACTTCTTCCTAACATCCAGCCTAAACCTCCCCTGGTGCAGCTTGAGACTGTGTCCTCTTGTTCTGGTGCTGCTTGCCTGGGAGAAGAGACCAACCCCCACCTATCTACAGCCTCCCTCTTAAGGTTAGGAACTGCCTCACCAGACAGAGCATGCTGTCTGTATTCTGCTCAAGACCAGCCCAGCTGCCTTGCAGGCAGCACTGCTGGTAGGGGTTTGGTCTTGCTGCAAGTCATTACAGGGTTGGTGGGGGTTTGGTCTCGCTGCAAGTCATTACAGGGTTGGTCACAGTTGCTCAGTGTAACTTAAGAACAAATGATTGTTTTCTGGGGAGTTGCTACAATCATTTCCCAGGGGGAACCTTTGTTAACTCCAGCAACCACGCAGAGAGGTCTAACATCAATTAGAAGGAGGTAACACTCAGAGCTCTCCTTGATCCCCAAACCTCCCTATCTTTTTTTACTGTGGAAGAGCTGATGTTATCTTGACTTGCTGTGTCACAACCCACAGTGCCCTCAGCTCAGCACCCTGGGGCCTTGAGCTATCTCAGGGATTTGAGGGGAGTGAGCCCCATCCCCCAGCACCAAACAGGAGGGAGGAAGAATAAATCTCCCAGCCCCTCCTTCCTATCCTCTCTCCAACTCCCAAGGAAGCTGTCCACCAGGCACTGCTTCACATGCATATGTCTGTGCTGGTCTTTAATTAAAGCTATCTAAATTAGTCATATTTGAGAAGCCTCTCCCCGTGGGAAGGTCTGGTACTGCTGTCAGATTCACAGTGGACTACTGTGCCAGCTTAATGCACGAGTGACTCTATACCACCATCCAGGCTGACAAGTGCAGATGGATTGCCACCAGCTGGGGTTAGAGGTGACAATGATTGACATCAGAACAATCTCTCTGTGACAAAACCTGCCCTGCTTAATGCCCTTTGGTTCCTCTGATGAGGGCATTTGATCTTGCAGGCGGTTCAGCAGGTGCAGTACCTGGGTGCCCAGCTTGTGGGAATTATTTTTGTTAAGCTCACTGAAGTTTTGGGTTGGGTTTGTTGTTTTTTTTTTAATCTAGAATTTCCACACACACACACTTCAAATGCTCTTCCTCCTCTCCAGGCTGTGCCCATGCAATGAACACATCTTTCCTCTTTTTCTCTTGGAGTTGAAAGTGAAAACAAAGTAAAGCCACATCCAGCTGGCGGCCAGTCACTAGTGGTGTGCCCCAAGGATCAGCCCCATGCTCTTCAACATCTTTATTGATGATCTGGATGAGGGCATCGAGTCCATCAGCAGTAAATTTGCGGACAACACCAAGCTGGGGGCAGGAGTTGATCTGCTGGAGGGCAGAGAGGCTTTGCAGAGGGACCTCCACAGGCTGGACAGAGGCCAAGGGTAGGAGATTGAACACATCCAAGTGCTGGGTTCTGCACATTGGCCACAGCAGCCCCAGGCAGTGCTACAGGCTGGGGGGTCAGAGTGGCTGGAGAGTGGCCAGGCAGAGAGGGACCTGGGGGTGCTGGTTGATGGGAGGCTGAACATGAGCCTGCAGTGTGCCCAGGCAGCCAAGAGGGCCAATGGCATCCTGGCCTGCATCAGGAAGAGTGTGGCCAGCAGGAGCAGGGAGGTCATTCTGCCCCTGTACACAGCACTGGTTAGGCCGCACCTAGAGTCCTGTGTCCAGTTCTGGGCCCCTCAGTTTAGGAAGGAGGTTGACTTGCTGGAAGGTGTCCAGAGAAGGGCAACAAAGTCGGTGAGGGGTTTGGAACACAAGCCCTATGAGGAGAGGCTGAGGGAGCTGGGGTTGCTTAGCCTGGAGAAGAGGAGACTCAGGGGAGACCTTATTGCTCTCTACAACTACCTGAAGGGAGATTGTAGACAGGCAGAGGTTGGTCTCTTTTCCCAGGCAGGCAGCACCAGAACAAGAGGACACAGTCTCAGGCTGTGCCAGGGGAGGTTTAGACTGGATGTTAGGAGGAAGTTCTATACAGAGAGAGTGATTGCCCATTGGAATGGTCTGCCCAGGGAGGTGGTGGAGTCACCATCATTGGAGGTGTTCAGGAGGAGACTTGATGGGGTGCTTGGTGCCATGATCTAGTTGTTTAGGTGGGTTGGATTGGTTGATAGGTTGGACATGATGATCTTGAAGGTCTCTTCCAACCTGGATTTATTGTATTGTATTTGAATACTTGAGGAAGGATTTACTTGTTGGTATTTTTTGATTAGAAACCCCTCCCTTTAAACCTAGTAAAGAGAAGCTCATTTAAGGTCAGGTGTAGGAAATAGGACTCCCCCCCACTCTCCATTCCTGCCTTTACTCCTGGCTGACTTTTCACCCTCTAGCAAAAGACACCTATGGTGAGACAGGAACAAAATTACAGCTCTGGCAGTTCATACATTTCAAAACTAGAGAGTTAAAAAAAAAATATTAGAAAGCACAGCAGCAAAGGAAGAAATATGTCAGGAAGGTAGCAACGAGGAAAAACTGGATCTGCTGAAAGCATGCCTTTTGCATTTTAAAGTAAAAACAAATCCAAGAAGACTTCACAGAGTGCTTAAAAGGAGTGGGAAATTAGGCTGTCTCAACGGTGGAAAACCTGAGAACAGGATTATGTGATGCTTTGCTGCTTCAAACTTGCAACAAACATGTTGTATTTCCTACCTACCATAGTTTTTCCTGCATCCTCACACCTGGGCTGCACACAGATTCCACCTGCATCCTCTATCTCCTTCTAATGAAAGATAAAACTAATGCATTTCCATCCTTGCAATCTGAACTTGTAGCAACAAACTTCAAGCAGCTGGGGTTTGGTTTGTTTTGAGGGGGGGGAAGAAGTTCTAAGCCGTTCACATCCCTCCAATATTCAGTTGCACTAAGTTCTTTTGCAGAGCTGGGAGCAGCAAATGCAACAGGATGTCTCCTTGTTTGAGGATTTCCATTACACACAGTTACTGCTGGACCTCACTTTCTGAAACTGCCAAATAAGGGCCCTGTAAAATAGCAAAAAAACCCCAAACACAATGTTCAAGACATTCCCTGGAAATGACTCCCAAATACCTCTTCATAGATGTTGGAAGTGGCAGGTGGTGTCTTGACTGTGGAGGGGGCAAAACCAAGGAGCTAGCAAGGATAATTCTTGTTCCAAGCCCCTCAGTTTAGGAAAGATGTTGACTTCCTGGAAACATGTCCAGAGAAGGGCAACAAAGCTGGGGAGGGGTTTGGAGCACAGCCCTGTGAGGAGAGGCTGAGGGAGCTGGGGTTGTTTAGCCTGGAGAAGAGGAGGCTCAGGAGTGACCTTCTTGCTCTCTACAACTACCTGAAGGGAGGTTGTAGCCAGGTGGGGGTTGGTCTCTTCTCCCAGGCAACCAGCACCAGAACAAGAGGACACAGTCTCAAGCTGCACCAGGGGAGGCTTAGGCTGGATCTTAGGAAGAAGTTCTTCACAGAAAGAGAGATTTGCCATTGGAATGTGCTGCCAGGGGAGGTAGTGGAGTCCCCATCCCTGGAGGTCAATACAATACAATAATAATACAATACAATACAATACACCAGGTTGGAAGAGACCTTCAAGATCATCGTGTCCAACCCATCAACCAATCCAACCCACCTAAACAACTAGATCATGGCACCAAGCACCCCATCAAGTCTCCTCCTGAATACCTCCAATGATGGTGACTCCACCACCTCCCTGGGCAGCCCATTCCAATGGGCAATCACTCTCTCTGTATAGAACTTCCTCCTAACATCCAGCCTAAACCTCCCCTGGTGCAGCCTGAGACTGTGTCCTCTTGTTCTGGTGCTGGCTGCCTGGGAGAAGAGACCAACCTCTGCCTGTCTACAATCTCCCTTCAGGTAGCTGTAGAGAGCAATAAGGTCTCCCCTGAGTCTCCTCTTCTCCAGGCTAATAAACCCCAGCTCCCTCAGCTTCTTCTCATATGGCTTGTGTTCCAAACCCCTCACCAACTTTGTTGCCCTTCTCTGGACATGTTCCAGCAAGCCAACATCCTTCCTAAACTGAGGGGCCCAGACCTGGACACAGTACTCAAGGTGTGGCCTAACCAGTGCAGTGTACAGGGGCAGAATGACCTCCCTGCTCCTGCTGGCCACACTGTTCCTGATGCAGGCTGGGATGCCATTGGACCATGAGGCTGGCCCAGGTACTGTAGGACCACACTGTCAACTGTAGGAAGCAAGCAGTCATCTGAGCTCAATCTGGTTATGTTCCTCTAGCACACAGCCACATCTGTCCTTCAAGGAAGAGGCTGGAGAAGGTGAAGATTATTGTCTTCGCCAACCTGTGTTCTGCTCCTGGCAGTCTTTTTCAGTCTTTGTTCTCTGTTAGCCAGGACTGCTGACAAAAAGTGGTCAGTGGCTTGTTGAGCACCTCTGCAGCTCCTTAAGTACCCTTGGGTGGATTCTACCTGGCCCCATAGACTTGTGCATGTGTAAGTGGCTCAACACATCATTGATCATTTCCTCCTGGATTCTGGGGGGCTGCTTTCTGCTCTCCATGCCTGTCTTCCAGTTCCAGGGGGCTGAACCCTCGTGGAGCAACTGGTGTCATTGACAAATACTAAGGCAAAGCCACCATTCAGCAGCTCAGCCTTTTCCTTGTCTTTGGTCATCAGGTTTTCTTCTTCATAGAGTAATGGGTGGAGATTCTCCCTAGCTCTTCATTTACTGTTAACATACTTGTAAAAATTCACAGTATAACCAAGGTTGGAAGAGACCCCAAGGATCATCAAGTCCAACCTGTCCCAACAGACCTCACAACTAGACCATGGCACCAAGTGCCACGTCCAATCTCCCCTTGAACACCTCCAGGGACGGCGACTCCACCACCTCCCTGGGCAGCCCATTCCAATGACGAATGACTCGCTCAGTGAAGAACTTCCTCCTCACCTCGAGTCTAAACCTCCCCTGGCACAGCTTGAGACTGTGTCCCCTTGTTCTGGTGCTGGTTGCCTGGGAGAAGAGACCAACCCCCTCCTGTCTACAACCACCTTTCAGGTAGTTGTAGAGGGCAATGAGGTCACCTCTGATCCTTCTCTTCTCCAGGCTAAACAAATCCCAGCTCCCTCAGCCTCTCCTCATAGGGCTTGTGCTCAAGGCCTCTCACCAGCCTTGTTGAGGTGTTTAGGAAGAGACTGGCTGGGGTGCTTGGTGCCATGGCTTAGTTGATTAGATGGTGTTGGGTGATAGGTTGGGCTCAATGATCTCGAAGGTCTCTTCCAACCTGGTTAATTCTATTCTATCCAGCACAAGTCCTGATTTTCCAGGGGGGTGTGCATGTGTGGTTTAATGTACACAGCTCTGCACTTCACAAAACAGATACCAAAATTGATTCTGCCTACTCCAGGCTAAACATGTGAAAATGCTGGCTGACAGAATCACCTAAGGGTAATAAATCTGCCAAGTGTTTTGTTAAACAGCTATTCAGTTTGAAATGTATCCCAGCATTCTGGAATAACAATGGGCTACTGTAATGTATGGTGCATTAATTATAGAGTTGACAAGAAAATTACCCTTCAAGCCAAGATTACTACAAACTTTACTAGGCTCTCTCTCTCTCTCCATTTTTTTTACCCTCTCCTGTTAAGTACAGGATTGAGTGTAGCCCTCCCAGAGGCTCTGCCCACCTCCTCCTGCAGAGTTAACCAGCACAGCAATAAAGTTCCAGGGAGATTTGCACTGCTGTTTCACTGAGAACATTGGTTGCTTCCCCAAATTTTATTAGAGCTGCTAAATGCTAAATGATGTCTATCAACATAAAAATGGCCTCAGCTTTCTATGGTATGAGTTTTTCTGCTAAACATAATAAAATGTTGCTTCAATTTGTGACTGTATTAAAGCCTACAGGAGGTGTGCTTGGAGTGCTCTGGCAGTGTTGGAAAAAGAAGCAAATCAGCTTTCAAGCACTCACTCAGATGCTGGTGAAAGAGCAGGAACTCCAGGCATGGAGGCAGTGCCAAGGTGTTGGATCACAGAATCACTGGTCAGGCCACACCTTGAGTCCTGTGTCCAGTTCTGAGCCCCTCAGTTTAAGAAGGACATTGAGACTCTTGAGTGTGTCCAGAGAAGGGCAACGAGGCTGGGGAGAGGCCTCAAGCACAAGCCCTATGAGGAGAGGCTGAGGGAGCTGGGGTTGCTTAGCCTGGAGAAGAGGAGGCTCAGGGGAGACCTTATTACTGAAGGGTGGTTGTAGCCACGAAGGGGTTGGTCTCTTCTCACAGAATCACCAAGGTTGGAAGAGACCTCAAAGATCATTAAGTCCAACCTGTCACCACAGACCTCATGACTAGACCATGGCACCAAGTGCCACGTCCAATCCCCAAGGCAACCAGCACCAGAACAAGAGGACACAGTCTCAAGCTGCACCAGGAGAGGTTTAGGCTCAAGGTGAGGAGAAAGTTCTTCCCTGAGAGAGTTGTTAGCCATTGGGATGTGCTGCCCAGGGAGGTGGTGGAGTCCCCATCCCTGGAGGTGTTCAAGAAGGGATTGGACCTGGTACTTGGTGCCATGGTCTAGTAGGCATGAGGTCTTGGGTGACAGGTTGGGCTTGATGATCTTTGAGGTCTTTCCCAACCATGTTGATTCTATGACCTCCAGAGATCATGGAGTCCAAACCCCCAGCCAAGGCAGGATCAGCCAGGGCAGGTCACACAGGAATGCATCCAGGTGGGTTTTGAAAGTTTCTGGAGAAGGAGACTCCACAACATCGCTGGGCAGCCTGCTCCACTACTCCATCAGCCTTACCATAAAAGTGTCCCCTCACGTTGAGGTGGAACCTCCTGTGTTCTAGCTTGCACCCACTGCTCCTTGTCCTATCAGTGGGCACCAGCAAAACGAGCCTGGCACCTTCATCTTGACACTCACCCCTGAGATATTGATAGACATTGATAAGATCCCATCTCAGCCTTCTCTTCTCAAGACTATCATAAATTACTGTGAGAACACAACAGAAATGTAAACACACTGTTACAAACAGAACACCATTTGTTTGTTTTCCAGACAAATCCCCTTTCTGATCCTTCTGACTGTTCTTGAAAGGTTTGCAGGGCTGCATCTGGGTGCCTTCAGTGGCATGATACTGCATAGTGACACATGGCCATCAGCACCTCACCTGTATCCTGCCAGGTGGACCTGCCTGTAAACGAATCCCTTTAGAAACTATAGTTTTAAATCAGTCATTTCTTCCCTAACAGCATCTGACTGCAGGATGTAGAAACAGGTTCAGAGATTTTAAGTGTTGTAAGTGCATGGGAGGACTTTGCTCTGCCACACCTCCTTCCAGTATTCTCCTGTTGTTCAGATATTTTGGGCTGTGAAAAATTTCTCTAGCCTGAGACTTAAATTCTGCATCAAAGATGCCTAGTTCTTAATTTGACTGCAGGAGCTTTCCAAAGACAATCACCAGTTATGGTGATAATTGGCTTTTTGGAGTCAGACTCTCTCTCCACACAACAGTTCTCTAGTGAGTTCTCAGCATTCATGCACTGTTGCTGATATGGAAAAGCACTTCTAGTACTGCCAAGGCAGAATTGCTTGCTAGCAAAGAAATGTTTCAAAATTGTACTGAAAATACACTCTGTAGGGTTGGCAACGACGTGTTGGGACTAAAGAAAACATTGCACAGGCTCTAAGTTGAATTAAAAATTCAAAGAGCTCTTGGAAGCACAAAACTGAGCACTCAATTTCCTATAATTTGAGGCACAAATGTGACTTCTAATCAAACACATCTGAAAAATGACACCGCTGAGATTTGCCACTCCGAGGAACGTTCAGCCAGGATGTAGGTTTTTAGCATAATGCTTTGTTCCCTTTTAACTGGGTGCAGAGAAAAGCTTTGGGTTTAAAGCATAACTTTAAACAAAGTTACATCTTGTACAGTCTGCTCTGCTGTGGGTTTTGTAAACTCACTGTTGAAGTAAACGAGCAGGCCTCACGGATTAAAAGACCACTCCAGCGTCGACTGCTGCAAAGCCACTCTACCAAATCACATTACCTTGTAATTTATTCCAATGCAGTATGCATTTCCCTTTAAAGCCCATTTCTATTCCACAGGCATACATCCCAGTGCCTTTCTGATTAACCTCTCTGATCAAGAGCCCACACAGCTCAAGTGAAATCTTTCCATTTACCTCAACGAGCTGTTTTAGAACAGAATAGAATAGAATAAGCCAGGCTGGAAGAGACCTTCAAGATCATCGCGTCCAACCCATCAACCAATCCAACCCACCTAAACAACTAAACCATGGCACCAAACAACCCACCAAGTCTCCTCCTGAACACCTCCAATGATGGGGACTCCACCACCCCCCCGGGCAGCACATTCCAATGGGCAATCTCTCTTTCTATGAGGAATTTCTTCCTAACATCCAGCCTAAACCTCCCCTGGTGCAGCTTGAGACTGTGTCCTCTTGTTCTAGTGCTGCTTGCCTGGGAGAAGAGACCAACCCCCACATGTCTACAACCTCCTTTCAGGTAGTTTTAGAGAGCAATAAGGTCACCCCTGAGTCTCCTCCTCTCCAGGCTAAGGAACCCCAGCTCCCTCAGCCTCTCCTCATAGGGCTTGTGTTCCAAACCCCTCACCAACTGCGTTGCCCTTCTCTGGCCACACTGTTCCTGATGCAGGCCAGGATGCCATTGACCCTCTCTCCTCTCCAGAAGCTCTGATGAGCTTGGTAGCACAACAATGTTTTCTTTGAAGGAAAGCTTCAGGTGAAACAAGGGTGTGGA
The DNA here is from genome assembly GCA_015227895.2 of Colaptes auratus. NCBI lineage: Eukaryota > Metazoa > Chordata > Aves > Piciformes > Picidae > Colaptes > Colaptes auratus. Next base: position 1,648,817 of record JAAWVA010000036.1, read on the forward strand.
TTAGATGCTGAAAGCAAGCAAATCAAAACAATGTGTTGTGGCCTCGTGATGACCAAGAGGGGTTGTGGCACCCAGGGTCTGAAGGGGCCCTACAAGAAAGCTGGGGAGGGACTTTTAAAGTGTCAGGGAAGGACAGAACTAGGAGTGGAACAAAAATAGAAGTGGGTAGCTTCAGATTAGATGTTAGGAAGAAAATTTTCTCCATGAGGGTGGTGAGACACTGGCACAGGTTGCCCAGGGAGGTGGTGGAAGCCTCATGCCTGGAGGTTTTGAAGGCCAGGCTGGATGTGGCTGTGAGCAACCTGCTGTAGTGTGAGGTGTCCCTGCCCATGGCAGGGGCTTTGGAACTAGATGATCCTTGAGGTGTAGGGATGTTCATGAAGAATATCTCAGCACTGATTCTTTTTCCAAAGGAAAATCATATTTTCAGGATTTGAGTGGGGAAAGTCAAAGGGGGCTATTCTGATAGTGTCAAGACATTGCCACAGAGCCGCAGTGCCCTCGCTGCTGCTCTTGAGAGACCCTGATGCCAATCTAGTAACTGTGCTGCCCATCCTGGCACACTCCAGGATGGGCTCCTGGGTGTCTGGAATTGATGGGAACACAGAGGTCTGTTGTCTGCATGTCTGCTACGTTTGTGACTTGCCAGCTGGCTCCTTCTTTTATGTTTGTGTTGCTCCTGCTTGCAACTTGGCATGATGCTTTAGGGGCCGGGGGGGGAGAGGCCGGGTTTGGGTTGTTGGGGTGCTTTCAAGGCAGATATATTTCCATTTCTGTGCAAGCTATGGAAAAAACCAATGACCAAGAGGTCCCTTCCAACGCTAACAATTCTATGACAGTATGGTTTCTCCCATAGTGAGGCCAGCTGTCTGCAGATGCTTCCTTTCAGGCCAGCTGTCCTTAGGCGACCAAGTCATAACCTAGCTCTGACAGGCCCTGACCTCAAGCTGAGCACAGCCTAAATGTTACAGTGAAGTCTTACTTCTGTTTGCTTCAGCAGAAGTCAAGTCTGTCTGGTTTCAGTCACAACTGGCAAGCAGCTTAAGACTCTTCTGTCAACCTTCACATTTCCAGGATTTCCCAAATGAAAGTGCACAGAGCGGAGAACTGACATGGGAGGAGGTCTGGCTGGTGGAAGGACTTATAAGAGGAGACAGAAAGAAAATGATGTGGTATGGTAACAAAAAAATGGCACAGAGAGAAAGGAGGCTTTGTCCAGGACAAACCGGTACCTGCCAAGCACTGACTGCAGAAACTTGACACCTCTCATTTCCAGTGTTTCAAGCTCTCCTCCTGTCCCCATCATCCCAGACAACGCTACTGCCAAAAGCCTGCACACAGGCTGCAACAAGAGCTCCACATCAGAGTTCTTGGGTAGAACTTGACATGGAAGAGTTGCAGCTCATGGGGTTTGTGCTTGTTTAAATGCATTCACATCACCTGCAGGCTTCTCTCTCCCCAAAGACAAGCACTGCACACTGCACAGAAAGCATCACTTATCTTTTAGTCTCACCTCAACAGTTTATAGTGCATCAGGAAAAATCACTGGAGAACAGACCACAAAACAGGCCTAACTTCTTCCTCACAATTTCCAGTTCACCAATCACCATCATCTTGATGACTGATTATCTTCCACAGCTACCAGAGGCAGTTACATTACCTAGCTACATTCCCAAACCTGTCTAATTTCACCTGAAAATTAGGTAGAGTGGTTTCTGCCATTGCCCCATGATGATTACCTGACTTGTCTACCATGAGCTAGAGTATTTAAAGAACTAAGCTGCCCAGAGAGGTGGTGGAATCTCTTTCTCTGCAGACTTTCAAAACCCAGCTGGACATGCTCCTGTGTGAGCTGCCCTAGGTGACCCTGGTTGGGAGGGTCATTCATACTCAACCTCCAGAGGTCCCTTCCAGCCCCTGCCATTCTGTGACTTGCATTACAGCTCCAGCACATTTACAGCTTTGAGGATTCACTCTTGACCACAGACAATACCCAACACTCTGAAGGTGCTCAGGTGTTCAATTACCCCCTCCAGTCAAAACTGCGTAACTGAACCACATCTAGCTAGCTGGCCCAACGTCGCTCTTGTGCTTTCTAACTCCAGATTAAAGGATAGTTATTATCACAAATCTCTTCCTCAAGTAATCTTTTCTTCTTCTTTTCAAACAAGATGAAGAGATTAAGAGTCTAAGTCCCTCTTTAGATGGCTTGATTTTCAAATCTTTCCTGTAACCCTTCCCCAAATCCTTTCCAATTTGCCAACATCCTTTTTGAAGTTCACACATCAAAATGGGACACACATTTCCAACAGTCAAATCAGAGCACTCTGGAGCTAATTAGTGCAGTTCTCTTTAGCAGTTCTCCATTTTATAGCTTTGCTTTCACCACTCATTGCCTCTGGCTGCACATACTCTGTGCTTCATTTAAACTGGGCTTTCTTTGGTGGGAAAGGGAAAAAACCCTGTAAATGCTCTCTGTCAAATGCAGCTTAGTTGTGCTTGTAGCAGATCCTACACAATTCCATTGCATCTGCTTCCAAAATGAGGTGTGCTGGTGGGTAAGGGTGACACAGGAAAACGTTCCAGCCTGATAGAGTGTGAGGTGTCCCTACCCGTGGCAGGGGACTTGGAACTAGAGGATCCTTGTGGTCCCTTCCAACCCTGATTCACATGAAAAGAAAAACAGCCAACAAACAAAACTCCTGTGCCCAACTTGATAAAATGAATGGATACCCTGTGGCTCCTTACAGCCCAGCCCACTGATGGTGTGGCTTTGCAGGTGGCAAACATCTCCATGAACTCCATGCTCAGGAGCAGAGGATGCTGCATATGTTGAAGAAGAACCTTGGCTGCGATGACTTTGACAACATCAGGTTGTCAAAATGGAAACTCCCTTCCCCACAGACATTACAATTCCAGTTGGCCATTACATTGCACACCATCCAGGGATTGCTGGCAACTTTTGTAGGCAAATATGCAGCTCTGAAACATCTGGCTAGATTTCATGGGGGGGGGATCACATACATCCTAGGCCACACTTCATCGTTCTGCAAGAGCAGCGCTGGCTGCTGAGTGTCCATTCTGGAGATACTGTCCCAGATCAGAAATGTCCCAGTAATCAAATCACAAGAGACACTTGTGCCAGGAATCACATCATTCTTACTTCTGTTTCCCACAAAGTGCATTTTCTGGATGTATTTCATGAGAATGCCCTCTGCACCACGACTGCCAGGAACAACCAGCCTCACTGCCACTGAACACAGGCCAGGCCAGTCTCACAGGCTGTATTTTCATGAGCTTGAGATGCTTTAATTGCATTAAACACTTAACTCCACTCACTAGAACATTAAGGGGGCTGCCAAAAATGCAAAGCTTGCAAAAGGAGAGAAACCACAAGAGAAGGTTAAACCAAGCAAAACTTTAAAGAGATGTTGCAGCGGGTGCCAGCAAGGAGATTCCAGGTACCCATGTGGCAAGCCCTGACTTAGCACAGTAATTTTCATACTCTCTCTCACTGGGAAAGCAAAGCAGCATTTAAAGAAGAGGAAGAGATCAACACTTTGCTGCACTGACATGAGTGCAGCACTGAAAAACAAAGCCAGCAGCTTGGCACTTTATAAGACAGTTCCAATAAAAATTAATGGCACATGTAATATAATTCCAGAGTATTTTGTTTCCATTTATATCCAACTAAGAGACATTTTGGTGCATTTGTTTTATGGCTCTGCATCTATGCAGCAAAGTAAACACTCTGCACTTGGAGAATAAATAAGTGGCGATGTGACTGGTTGACAGCAAGATTTGTAGAGCTAATTAGTTCAATGAATAGGAAGGCACTCAAAACCAACAGCTCATCAAATAGTTCTTCATACAAGAGATATCTGTCACCCTGCCTATGCTGAAAAATATTTTTGCTGTCTTCCAGGATCAATGCCAAAAGAAGCAACTTAAAACAGAACAAAACCCAAACAACAATTAAAACAACCCAACTAAGCACCCCAGAAAAAACCTGGGTGGTGCCCCAGGCTGACCTCACTGGCTGCAGCTCAGTGGGATAAGGGTTGGCTGGCAAATCCAAGCCAGGAACCACTTTCTACCCTAGCCAAAACCAGCTTCTTGTGATCTAAGACTGATGGAGGTCAGTCAAAGCTATCACTGCTCCTTAAATTCGGTAGTTAACCCAAATACTGGTCTCAGTTTTAGTCTGGGGCCAGAGGCCATGATTTTGGTTCCTCACCCTGAGTCCAGTGTGTTTTCCCACCCTTGCTACTACAGCCCTAAACAAACCGTGAGAAAAGAAAGAGGTAGCTGAGCCCCTCTGCTCTTGGTCTGTTCTGAAGGACTGGATTTGCTGTAACTGAAAATGTCTCTGTAGGAGACCCTAGAAGCAGTTCAGCAAGGGACATGCATTAAACCACAAAGGCAGCTTACCTTTCAGCTCTCATATCCATGCACATGCAGCTGTGACTGCAGCACAAAGTAGAATTCCATGCAATTCAACATCCCTCCATCTGGCCTGGGAGGACTCTGTGGAGCTATAGAGAGCAGCACCTCCACACCAGGACCTTGGGATACTTCAGCCTCCCAGGCACCCACAGGCAAGATCTGCCTCGAGACTTGTGATCTTGAAGCCAAGTGTAGCCCCTTAATGGAAGATTTGGTCCCGTGATAGATTAGGTCACATGTTTCAGTGCTGCTCCTACCACTGCTGTTAGAGATGTGAGAGGAGGAGGTTCCTTAAAGGGGCTTCAGGAGCTTCTTCCCTCCCTCTGCATTAATATCTGTGCTCCACAACCTGAGCAGCTGCCACTGGAAGAATAACAATGCAAAAAGCCTTGAAACTGGTTCAGGGTTGCCTGAACGTCCTGTTCCAGCAACAGGGGGGCTGGCAGCTGGGGGATGTCCTCAGTACACTATCCCCATTCGATCTCAGGGCAAAGCTAGCCCATTCTACACCTTGGACTATTTCAATCCCCCTGGAGGGCAAAAGACAGTTTTATTTACCTATGTGTAAGTTTCTTGTGCAACAGCTGACCCCAGCATTTCAATTAAGATCCAGGATGCTACAGCTCAAACCTCCACAGGGCAGCTGCCAAATGAGAAGTTTCCAAACGTCCATCAAACACATCCTGTCACACAGTGTAAGAGCTGTGTGTGCTCCTGTTGGGCTGTAACTCCTCTTTTTTTCTGCATGGCTCTCTGTTATGGCTGTGTTTTATGATTAATAAGGAAGATAGAGCACGGTCCCAAAGCACTCTCACGGCCTAGTAGAAATGGCAGCACCTTGTGTAGATACATCTGAGGTCACCTAATTTCCCTTCAGAGTAAGCTGGAGAAGTGCTGCTTCATCAAACAGAAACATAGTTTAGGCAAGTGCTTTGGTGTCAGGGGACCCAACAGGGCAAGGAAACAATCATGGTTTGAATAATAACAGATTAAATGATAAAAATCAGCAGTGCTCTAGGAGGGATACTGATAACACTGTATTTCACATGGGTTTTTAAAACCCACATCTATCACCTTACTCTATCCCCTTCCCTGAAAAATTAGATTCTCAGGGATAATTTTGTTCCCCCAGGAGAACTTGTATGAAACACCTGATTAAGAGAGACAAATCAGGTTACAAGCAATCATTCTGGCTGAGCATCTAGTTACAGGTAGAAAAAAAGGGGAACAAGTATCTCATCTATCCATAGCTCCTATTTTTTGATGCAGAAGAGAAGATAACATACTCAGTTAATGACAAATACCAAATAAAGAAGAGGAGGAAAAATAAAGAGGCAATGAGAAGGCAACCAGCACCAGAACAAGAGGACACAGTCTCAAGCTGTGCCAGGGGAAGTTTAGGCTGGAGGTGAGGAGAAAGTTCTCCACTGTGAGAGTCGTGGAATATGCTACCCAGGGAGGTGGTGGAGTCACCATCCCTGGAGGCTTTTGGAAGAGAAGTATCTCAGACAAATCCATGTTGCTGTTCAGAGAGACTCATGTTGGAATGGGCTGCCCAGGGAGGTGGTGGAGTCACCATCCCTGGAGGTGTTCAAGAGGGGACTGGATGTGGCACTTGGTGCCATGGTTTAGTCATGAGGTCTGTGGTGACAGGTTGGACTTGATGATCTTTGAGGTCTCTTCAACCTTGGTGATTCTGTGATTCCATGAATGGACTGAAGGCAACCTCACTGAAGTCAAAGGAAGAACCCTGCATCTGTCCTCATTCTAGCAGTAAGTGGAAAGGGGGATGGAAAAAGACAGAGTTTAGAACCAGGTGATGAGAGAGAGTCACTCACACAAGCCCCAAGGAACAGCCCCCTCAAAGCTGGTCATAAACGAGCCTGCCCCATCTCTGGCAGCTCCTGCCACTAATATTCAGCAGAACTGTCCCTGCTGCAGAGAGATGTAATAATGTTAAATAGTCCAAAGTAATTGATGTCTTCTACAGTTTTTTATTATTGACATTCAAGTAACATGAGCTCCTCTGGCGAGCAATGTTTCTAATTGATTTGAAATTGTGATATACCTATTATTCAATCAACTCATTTTACAAACTAAATTGAGATCGAAAGCCTTCCAAGAGATATAATGAGACTGTAGTAGCTCCACATTTAAAAGAGGAGGAAAAGTAACCATCTGCTTGCTTTTGTGCAGTAACATAAAACATATCCTTGCCATCTCTTTTGATTTTGCCACCCTGCTCCTTTGAAGAGCTACAGAGGAGCAAACTGCTTAGGCTGTAGCTGGCTCTCATCGTGCTCCCCAAATCTAGCCCCCTTTTACAGCAAATCATACATTCTCTCATCTTTTTTATGCCTAGAATCCAGAGTTTCAAGCACACTCTTGCTAGAGAGAGGCCATTTGGGACAAACATAAACTGATGAAACCTTGGCCTTGCCTTCTGAGCATTTCAAACCGGTGATTTACATTCCCTATTCAAATGCTTCTAAAGCTGAGGCGCAGTGGTGAATAAAAGCAGAACTGAGTAAACTCACATCTGAGCATCCAGTTGGATTTAATGTTTGAGCCCCACTTGTCAAACCTTCCCCCAGCTTCTTTAATAACAACACAGCCCAACAGGTGTGTTCCCATCGAACTGGCTCTTGAACATGGTACAAAGGAAAAAGATTAACCACAGGTTGTAATTGCTCTCCTGGTGCTGACACTGCCCCCACTGAGTTCAATATTTTCTCTCAGGATGACTAAGGCCAGTGGCCACTGTGAAGGCAGTCTACATTCACCACTAATATGATTCATGACAAATTGTTTCTACCGTGCTCACCCTCCTCAGACTGAATCTTGTGTGTGAAAAGGCAGGCCTGGCCAGTGCTGCACCTCCAATTAAGGTTCCCAGAGTTGCTGTTTCCCATTCTCAAGCCCGGTTTCCAAGGTTTAGCAAGTCAGCAGCTCCAACTGCACAAGGCTGAAATCTGACATTCAAGTTATGAACAGAAAACACAGCCTGTGCTTATCTGTTTATCAAAAGCACAATTTAAATCCCCTCAGCTGTTGCTGAATCAGAGATCTAAGGAGCATCCCCCTCTTCATCTGTTAGAGGACTGCATACTCTGAACACCAAATGTTCCTCCGGGGAAAGCAAGCCAGGTGGTTTTCAGTGCAGGCATTAGACATGTCTCCTGTCCAACAAATGTAGGGCTTGTTCCCACTGCTCCCTGGTGATTCACAGTCTCCAGGAACAGAAGGAGCTGTTTATACTCAGACACAAGCATATCAAACTTAAATAGCTTGGTAATTCAGAGTGCACAGCTTCATGACCTGGTTGTATAAGAGTGTAGAACAGGCAAGACTTGTAAGACACACTGTACCACTTCCTGAGGAGCTTATGGAGCAAGCTGGGAGAGGTCCCTGTGTGTGTCCTGCTGCCACACAAGCTGTGCCTGAGCCAGCCTCAAGTCTGGGTGCCAGAGCAAGAGGCGGTGCCAGTGCCAGCAGTCTCTCAGCCGCTTCCCCTCATACCAAAGGATTTAGCTCACATGCTGACCGGCACCATCTGAGCCACTGCCCACCACACGACGTAGCCCGGCATGAGAGAGGCATATGGACTCTGCCAAAGACTGATGCCCATGCTGGAAACCTTTGAGTTGTTACAGTTTGATGAATGAGCCTCCTGTAGGTGGCAATACAGGGCACTGCTCTCCCAAAATGATGAACCCCCCCTGCAAACTCTGCAGTCTCCCCTGGGTGAAAAGGCCAACTTTGCATGTAGTCTAGCAGGAAGCAGAATGATTGCCATGAACACAGGCAGCATCCTGTTGCTTTTCCCCTTAATCACGGAGTTAGGAGACAGCAAGAAAATATGTAACCTGTAAGTTGGACCAGTTAGATGTAAAACTAGGTGAAAATACTAAATGCAATCGTATATGTGCAAATTGGTAGACAGCACTTGCTGTCCCAGGCATCATGTCTTCTTCTCAACACAAAACACTCCAGTGCCCCACTGCAATAATGTAACCACACATGCAAGAGTCATATTGACCATGACAGCTAGCCAGTTTGGTTGTTTTATACCATCCCGACACAGCTTGGTTTTAGCTTCACAGTCTGCCCTATGAGGAGAAGCTGAGGGAGCTGGGTTGCTTAGCCTGGAAAGAGGAGGCCTCAGGGGAGACCTTCTTGCTCTCTACAACTACCTGAAGGGAGGTTGTAGCCAGGTCGGGGTTGGTCTATTCTCCCAGGCAAGCAGCACCAGAACAAGAGGACACAGTCTCAAGCTGTGCCAGGGGAGGTTTAGGCTGGATGTTAGCAAGAAGTTCTTCACAGAAAGAGAGATTGGCCATTGGAATGTGGCTGCCCAGGGAGGTGGTGGAGTCCCCATCCCTGGGTGTTTAGGAAGAGACTGGATGGGGTGCTTGGTGCCATGGTTTAGTTGATTAGATGGTGTTGGGTGATAGGTTGGACTCGATGATCTCGAAGGTCTTTCCCAACCTGGTAAATTCTATTCTATTCCATTCCATTATATTATATTATATTCCATTCCATTCCATTCCATTCCATTCCATTCCATTCCATTCCATTCCATTCCATTCCATTCCATTCCTTCTAAATGGATGGAGGGAAGACTTCTTCACTATGAAAGAATGAAACCTGATTAACAACCTTAATACAATAACAATAGTAGTACTGGTATAAGCAGCACATGATGCCCATCACCTGCTCAGAATGTGCCTTTCAGTCTTCAAACTTTTCTTCTGTACTAGTGGGAGCTCAGAGCATCTTCTCTCAAGCATAGCTAATTGTAGGAGTAAAGAAGAGAACAAAATCCTCCAGTTCACAGATTTGGTTCTTCTTCCTATGTGTGATTCTGTGATTCTTTTGCTTTAGTTCTGACTGTGAGAGCTAACAATGATGAAGCACATCAGAAGGGAGAAGATGAGCACATATAACCGCTTAACTACCATCAATGTGTTAGGCAATGTTCAATATTGTTTTGATTCCACCAGACCTCTTTAGGGTTATCTGTTCCAGCCAGCTGCCAAATACACCTGCTCTGTAATGTGTCCAAATTCATTAACAGTTTTGTTTTAATAATATTTCATTTTAAAGTTTAATTTTATCCACACATTAGCTTCCTATTACTTATGCAAATAAAAGCTTTATGGCTATATTAGCAATAATTCATTATCATTCCCTACTGGCTTACTGAAGGATTTGTAACTTTGGAGTACATCCAGAGTGTTTTAATTGAAGATACTAAGGGAAGCTACATTTAGTTAGAGCTTTGTACATACAAATTAAATATGATTAGCATAAGTCCCTCAAGTCTTCCCAGGCTCAAAGATAGATTGCCTAGGATAGGACTTCTCCTTGAGTGCTGTCTGAAGGATAATGTGTAAGGTGGAATCCAATGAGCATTTCAAGGAAAGAGGCTGCAGCTGTTACACGGTTAGATGAGCTGGCTATTGGACATGACTTCACATGCTGCTCTAACTCTACTACCATGGCAGAGGTAACACTTGCTCCTTCCTCACATGTCTACCCTGTATCATCTCTAAACAGAGGGAAATAGGAAACTAGTGCCTCTGCCCTGCTCTGTCACCTCAGACCAGGTGACAAGTCGTAGGAAGGAAGGAAGGAAGGAAGGAAGAAGGAAGGAAGGAAGGAAGGAAGGAAGGAAGGAAGGAAGGAGGAAGGAAGGAAGGAAGGAAGGAAGGAAGGAAGGAAGGAAGGAAGAAAGGAATGAAGGAAGGAAGGAAGGAAGGAAGGAAATATCAAAGTTGTAATTTCAGGCTGCAAAGGCAGGTATGGTTGAGTTGCTAGGACAGAAGGAGTATGTTCTGGTGCAACTTAAATTTCTCTGTTGCACTTAACTTTTTCTGTTGCTTTACATCTTCACAATTAGCCCCAGGGATGATAACTATATAGAACACTACTTATGTATGGAACTGGTAGTATTTAACTGCCTGTTAGGACATCTGTGGTGATACCTGCAGG
>JAAWVA010000036.1:1659756-1721705 GCA_015227895.2 Colaptes auratus
CCTAACCAACTAAACCATACCTGAATCTGTACTGTTGCCATGAGGCTTTCTTCTGGTGGCTCTATTTCTGGTATTATTTAAGAGCTGTTTATTAAAACAAACAAAGAGACACCAAAAAAACCTCCAAACACCACCTCAGGACTTCTGAACACCTCCCCTTTAACTTTGGTGCAGTTAGGATAAATTTGCAGACGACACCAAGCTGGGGGCAGGAGTTGATCTGCTGGAGGGCAGAGAGGCTTTGCAGAGGGACCTGGACAGGCTGGGCAGATGGGCAGAGGCCAAGGGCAGGAGATTGAACACCCAAGTGCCAGGTTCTGCACATTGGCCACACAACCCCAGGCAGTGCTACAGGCTGGGGTCAGAGTGGCTGGAGAGCCCAGGCAGAGAGGGACCTGGGGGTGCTGGTTGATGGTAGGCTGAACGGAGCCTGCAGTGTGCCCAGGCAGCCAAGAGGGCCAATGGCATCCTGGCCTGCATCAGGACAGTGTGGCCAGCAGGAGCAGGGAGGTCATTCTGCTGCCCTTGTACACTGCACTGGTAGGCCACATCTTCGTCCTGTGTCCAGTTCTGGGCCCCTCAGTTTAGGAAGGAGGTTGCCTTGCTGGAAGGTGTCCCAGAGAAGGGCAACAAAGTTGGTGAGGGGTTTGGAAGACAGCCCTATGAGGAGAGGCTGAGGAGTTGGGGTTGCTTAGCCTGGAGAAGAGGAGACTCAGGGGTGACCTTATTGCTCTCTACAACTACCTGAAGGGAGGTTGTAGCAGGCAGAGGTGGTCTCTTCTTCCCAGGCAGCCAGCACCAGAACAAGAGGACACAGTCTCAAGCTGCACCAGGGGAGGTTTAGGCTGGATGTTAGGAAGAAGTTCTATACAGAGAGAGTGATGCCCATTGGAATGTGCTGCCCATGGAGGTGGTGAGTCACCATCATTGGAGGTGTTCAGGAGGAGACTTGATGGGTGCTTGGTGCCATGGGTTAGTTGTTTAGGTGGGTTGGATTGGTTGATAGGTTGGATGCGATGATCTTGAAGGTCTCTTCCAACCTGGTTTATTGTCTTGTATAGGATGCCAGGTTCTGTAGGCAGCTTGACAGCCTCAGCATACCTGCAGGACAAATGAACAGGGTTTTTGGTGCAGGAGTTGAGTGAAGGGCAGTGTAGCATATTCATGAGTATTTCTCAAAACCTTTGTAAGCTCCAGCCATATTCCACTTCTGTAGAATCCTTGGACTAGTAAAACTTTGAAGTAGTTCAGTCTCATTTGGTCACAACCAGCCTTTATGGTATGGTAAGTTCACTGATCCTCTTCAACTGAGGGTATTCAGTTTTATTTGGAATTGAATTTTTTTTCCTGAACAGCCAAACCATGTCCTGATGGAGGTACTAAAAACACTGCTTACTGCATTGAGGAGCCTTCAAATCGTTCTTGAAATGTTCCAGAAGAGCAAGTCTTCCTCTCTTTATCCTCTTTTAGAACTAGGACTCCCGCTCATTTTCTTTGCCCTGTCACCCTTGTGCTTGGCCAGCCTCATTTCATCCATTCCACTTTGATTCATCTCTGAGGGGCAGGCATGTCCTTTCCAGGCAGGAGCAGGATTTGAATCAGAAAAGACTTTCCCTATTGTTTCTTGAAGAAACTACAAAGTGGGAGCTTAGGGTTTTCTTGTCCTGCACTTGCAAAGTGAAGCTGCTGCTCTGTTTCTCTGGCCCTATGCAGCCATGTGGATCTGATTTTGCTCTGTCGTGCAGTCATTCAGACAAGCTGAACACCAATCCAGGCTTTGCTGTTTGCCCTTCCAGGTTGTGGTCTCAGAAGATAGCCATCTGGATGGAATATGCGTTTTGATGCTTGGTCAGGTGTCACAGGACCTGTTTGTGTTTGTTCTTCCTCTAGGCAGCTTTCTTCCACCAGATTAAGCTGGGATTCTTTCCAGTTGAGGCACCTTGGTGCAAACAGCTGCTGTTGTTATTATTTGGCTAATGCTAGCAGTGTGCTGGGGACTTCAACTCAGAATAGAGCTCTTGGTGTTCCTCTCACACAGCTGTGAAATGATCATGCAGCTTTATGGGCTGCTTTTGCTGACTAGACTCCAGTAGTGGTTGTGCTGAAGGAGTTACTCAGGGATATTGGACAATGGATCAATCAGGACATTGGAATACACACATGAAACATGCCCTAAATCTTGCCCAATGTTCCATTGCATAGATATGGAGGAAACCTATAGGATATTCACCAACACAAGCATATTAAATCTCAGTGGACTGATCTGAGTGTTCTGGCTTGTGATGGATCCTCAAAGACACCAGGAATGGTTTCAGGTATGAGTTGCTAATGGGCTGACAAAGAAATCAGTTTTCATAGTCATTAGGTTACTTCAGGCCTGAACAAAGCAGCCTAGCAACCCTCTGCTCCCCCCAGATCGTTGTGTATGATCTACTGTCTAGACAGATTGATGACTGGATTAAGTTGAAAATGTTGTTTGGAGTCAGGATTTTATTCCCAGCCCCAGAGGAGCATTGGCCAGATTTGGGTTGGGGTTTGTCTTCCATAAAACACTGGCTGGATTTGGATTGGTCTCTGGTGACTGGGAACTGCTGTGTGATGGGACTTCTCTCTGGGAGCCACTGGCCTGTGAGGACAGTGCAGGTATTCTGTCAGCTCATCTCTCTAAACCAGCTGGAACTTCAGCTTTTAATGCAATGCAAAGCAAACACCTTAGAAAGTGACTGAATAGGGTTGCCCTGCCAGGAAAGAACAGATGCTTTATGACTGTATTTATTATTGTAGTGAATCTGATCTTACCACCTGGTGAATGATGAATCCTGACTTCACCACCACCACCACCACAGACACAATTCCTGATGATGACTTGCAAACCACAAGGCAGGTCAGTCACCTACATCAGAAGTCAGAGTTGCAAAGGATGGGAGGACTCTTGCAAGACACTTCTTGAGCCCACTGTGCAACACAGCAACAACCCTGTAGTTAACACTCCTCCCTGCCCAATAGGTAGGGCCAAGCCTACCACCACAATGAATCACACAGCAAAATACTGAGCAACCTTCCCATCCAGCTGCCTCAGAAGGCCTCAGGGATGTCAGTGGGATCCTGAGATACTGGCTGCAGGGGTGTTAGGTCAAGCAGGGTCTCCAAAACATTGAAGGTGTCCTGCCAGGTGGGGCAAGAATATAATTATTTACTGCTATTTGATTTGCTTCAGGCTCTGATGAGATAAATTAACAATATCACAGCCCCACATCAGCCATCTTTAATCTTTTCAGGCTTCTCTTCCCCCAGTGGCATAATGCATAAGGCTTTAATAATGCTACAGCAGCTCTCCTGAGCTGCCCTGCTCTGCCTCCTCACCCAGTGCTGCCAGGCTTGCCCCTCTCCTGTTACTCAGCCAAGTTTCTTTTATGAGGCCTCTTAATTGGCTCATTAGTGTAACCTGAGGCTACCTGTCCTGCTCAGCTGGCTCATAAATGAGACTCCCTTGCCTTTCCTCCAACCCAGAAAGGCTGGAGAGGCAGCTGGAAAACCTGGTTGTGGGGATTTCACAGCTGTTCTCGTCCTCTCTGGTAGTAAGGTCACTTGTGGCTTGTGCATGGGTGGACATCTCCTGCACTCCCAGCACATACTACTCCCCTGTTTAGGCAGGGACTGGTCCCTAAAACCCCCATATCTGTTAGTAAGGCCATATCTAGATTAGATGTGAGGAAAAAGTTCTTTACAATGAGTGTGGTTGAGCAGTGTTGCAGATTGCTCAGAGAGGTGTGAGAGGCCCCATCCCTGGAGATATTCAAGGTGAGGCTCAGTGAGGCTCTGGGCAACCAGTTCTAGTGAAGATGTCCCTGCTCTCTGCAGGGGATTGGACTAGATGATCTTTAGAGGTCCTTTCTAACCTGGGTGATTCTATGATATACAGAGCACTGTGAGAGGTTGCTGCTGCTCTGCTGTGAAACCGAAGAAAGGTTTCCCTGGAGAGCAAGAACAGAAGTTCAAAGTAATTGGGGTTCTAGGACTGGGTTACTGTGACCAGCATTAGGTCTATCAAACTTTAGATTCCTTCTTGTGAGCACTCTTGCTCTAGACCTTCTCTACAATGCACATCTCCTCCAGAGGGTAATTGGATGATGCACATGTTGCTGAAGAACCCTCCAGAGCCTTGTCTAGCTGAGCTCCTTGCCCAGTAAAGTAGGGATGGTGACTTCAGGGCAGCAATATCTTCCACATCTACCTGATGGGCAGTCTACAGTTCTGGCAGGACAAAGGATTGACCTTTCTCTTCATTAATCACATGCAAAATAGGCTTGGTAGAGCTACTGCTGTATTTCATGAGCCCCTTGGAGTCTTGGGGACTATCTAGTGATGGTCAAAGCTCTGCATCTAATTCTCTCCTACAGCCATTCTTGGAGAGCATTCTTCTGCTTCTTCACTGGTTAGGCCACCCTTGAGTCCTGTGTCCAGTTCTGGGACCCTCAATTAAGAAGGACATTGAGACATTTAAACATGTCCAGAGAAGGGCATCCAGGCTGGGGAGAGGCCTCGAGCACAAGCCCTATGAGGAGAGGCTGAGGGAGCTGGGATTGTTTAGCCTGGAGAAGAGGAGGCTCAGAGGAGACCCTATTGCTGTCTGCAACTACCTGAAAGGAAGTTCAGGTGGGGTTGGTCTCTCTCCCAGCCAACCAGCACCAGAACAAGAGGACACACCTCAAGCTGTGCCAGGTGAAGTTTAGGCTGGAGGTGAGGAGAAAGTTCTTCCCAGAGAGAGTTGTTAGCCATTGGGATGTGCTGCCCAGGGTGGTGGTGGAGTCCCCATCCCTGGAGGTGCTTAAGAAGGGATTGGATGTGGCACTTGGTACCATGGTTTAGTAGTCATGAGGTGTTGGGTGATGGGTTGGACTGGATGATCTCTGAGATCTTTTCCAACCTTTTTGATTCCCTGATTCTGTGATTTTGTTCATTCAAGACTAACAGTGAAGAGGTTGGCAGAGTCCTGGTGGCTTGCAGCTGTGGAAGCTGAACTTAGAAGGAGAACTTGAGCAAACAGGCTCAGCAACTGCAACAAAAGAAATCTTTCACCCCGTTTTTTTTTTTTTGCTGGAGGAAAAAGTGGCTTTACCAGACTAACACAGGCTGAAATAGCTTGCAACATGAAGTGCTATGACTTGAAAATATGAAGTGAGAGGCCATGTGCTTGCTTGGACTAAGAGCAAGTATTTTTCACAGTAATCAACAGACACCAGTTAGAAAAAAATGAGGCAAATTTCCTTTTCACAGAGTCCCAACCTGACAGGGGCTGGAAGGCACCTTTGCAGATCATCTAGTCCAACCCCCCTGCTAAAGAAGGGTCACCCAGAGCAGGCTGCCCAGGATCATGTCCAGGAGAGTTTTGAAAGTCTCCAGAGAAGGAGACTCCACAAGCTCTCCGGGCAGCCTGCTGCAATGCTCTGCCACCCTCAAAGCAAAGATCTTTTTCTTGAGTTCAAGTGAAATTTCCTGTGTTCTAGTTTGAGTTCATTGCCTCTTGTCCTGTTGCTATGCACCGCTGAGAAGAATCTGGCCCTACTCTCTTGACCCCTGCCCCGTTGAAACTGATAAGCATTGAGGCAGTTGATTGTGGGAAGCACCCATGTGCCACAACTGTGGAAATGGCCAAGTGATGCTGGGATTTGTCAGATGAAGGTTTTCTTTGAAAGGAAAGGAGGTGTCTCTGCAAGCTCTCTGTGTCTGAAGCAGTTCCACTCCAGTGAGTCACATCCAGGAAAGGTGAACTTGAACCCAGCGATTAGGGAAAGCTGAACGCTCTGTAAGAGGGGATGTGAAGAGTTTGGCTTGTTTAGTCTAGCAAATCACAGACCAAGAGACAATCTTGTTGCTGTCTAAAATATCATATAGGAGCAAAGAGCAGGGAGAAGAGAGTGCTCTGGCTAAGGGTAAAAGATGTACATTAACCATGTGTTCGTTTAGGCTGGTGATAAGACAGCATTTAACCATTAAAGCAACAAGATTCTGAAGAGAGCAGCATTCATGTCACATAACAGGAAAAAACAGTGTTTAAAGATGTAGCTTGAAGCATGGATGAAGGAGATTGTGGTGTAGTGGCCTCTGTTGTCAGACACAGTGACCCATTCAGTCCCTGCCAGCCCAGTGATCCACATTCTCGATGTAGCCATCACTATCACCATCCAAGGGGAAATGTACACTGGCCCAAAAATTGTTTCTCTTAAGAGGCCTCTGGTTATTCACTGGCTTGTGACCAGATGCACCACTGAAGGAGAGAGCAAAAAGTGCTTGCTAGAGAAGGAATCTGCCTGTACTATAAATGGGCAGTTCCTACAGAGGGCTGGAGTGTAGGGAGGTGCACAGAGGCATCAAATGTTTCAGTGCAGAATTAAGCTACCTAATGAAAAGGCTTGGAAGGGGCATAAATTCTCATGCTCAGTGCAGAGCTGAAACTCACTAAATGGGGATCAGGTTGAAGCCCTGGGTAGGTGTTGTGGGGTAACATTACCCCATGTTTAGCTTCTGCAAGGCTTAGTGGCTCTTCACTGAAGCACCTGATACCAGGCATTAGCAGAGGGAAGACTTTGGATTAGATTTCCTGAGCAGTGTGGACGTCCCCAGGGCCTGTTATTTACAGCTCTTTCACCCCATAACCTGGAAGTGATACAGGGCAGGATTTCATCAGCTTTTTGAGTTCCAAGGGATGCTCCTGTATTGCTATAAAGGAAGCCAGAGTCTCTCATTTGACAAACAGTATTTTTCTTTCTCTTTTCCTGCCTGCCCTCTGGGGCAGAGACTTTGGTGCTCACCATGACAGACATACACGCCAGGCAGTCGCACGGCACAGCGCATCGAGTGCTGGCTTTCATCATCTCAGCAAACACCACTAAATCACACAGCACATCATTTAAAACAAACACTGTATGAGGGCTTGTAAAATAACAATACAGAGCAGCTCTTAAATTTCCCTGGTGTCAAAAACCTGAGCCAGTTGAACTGGCAAGACTCCAGCTGCTAAGGTGCACGCAATGTGAAAGCGTCTCCCTGCAGGCAAGCCTGGAAGTGAAGTCCCCAGCATTTCACTCCTCCTGCATCATAAGGGCACAAGTTTTCCAAGGCCAAGAGGGGCTGTTGTAGGCAAGAGTCACACTGAAATCATGAAACAATTGACTGCATGGGCAGGTCCTGATTTCAAGCTCAGCATCATGGTCTTCACTTCTACCGGTCTCTTGGTCAATTTTCTGTAAAGCACAGGCAACAGGGAAGGTGAAAATCCATATGGAAATTGTGTGAGAGATTCACAGCAGTTGGTGTTGCCTTTTCTTCTTAGGAAGTATTGAACTCCAATAGCACTGTTTGGCTGTAGAGAGAAGTGCTGTTGGCTGAAAATGCTGGTTTGGCTATAAACCCCTCCTGCTCACCAAGTTTCTGCTCTGGATTCATTGCAGTCATTTTCAGCTGGATAAAAGATCCTACATTTCTATCCTAATCTGTTCCTCCAGTAGATCTTGTGTGACTGACACCTTTGTCTGACAGATGAAGTGCTTAGTTTACACATAGAAATCACTTGATCTGTCATCTCAAGCCAAAGGAACAATGGCGTTGCTAAATAGCAACAAGCTTGCTGCCCTTGAGGCTCCATCTGGTGAATCTCCCTTTGAGTTCAGTGGGAGTGCTGTTGGGATGTCACTCTGTGCTTTGGAAGCTGCTGTCCCATGCTCCAGTTGATTGTGTCCCAGCCTCAGGGGGGGTCTCAGTGTTTTTTCTCCTGCTTATTCTCTACTTGCTACTGTTAAGATGACTCTGGAGATCTTGCTAAGCAGGGATTGACTCTTGTGGACGCCGGCTGCTGAAGAGGGGCAGGTGTGACCAGTGGCATCAGAGCATACACATCCATAGTTACTTGATCAGATTCAGTGGGTTTTATGTGCTGCTGTTATTAGGAAGATTCTCTTTCTGGAATGATGCTGAACAGTTTACCGTGCCAGACCAGTTCTGTTGTCTGGTGAGCTCTATTTAGTCATTCTGCTGCTTTTCTCACATTGAAGTGGATTCTGCCATTGCCATGCTGTGATGGGCACAGGCTTCTTTGGAAGAGTAGCATTTGCCCAATCCTCTTATTTATGCATTACTTGGTGGTGCTTTTGTTCATTCTGTTCTAGGTGGTGCAATAACATGGGTAGCCTCAGGCCCAGAGAGGGAAACAAATCCTGCAAAATCTGAATGAAAAAGCAACCTTCCCCAAGCCATCAAGACTTAGGGAACTCTGTGTCTCTTTAGGGATAGAGAAAGGGTAAATATGTCATGTCTAGGTTGTTTTCCTACAGCAATTAGGCCTGTATTGATACAAGATTAATCACTTCTTTTTAGTGACTCTTGAGTTCGTTCTGTCAGTTTCCAGTGCGGTTTGATGGGTGGCATGGACTTAGCCCACGTTAATCAAGGAGAAGAACCATCATGGTGCAGTCACTGATAAGCAATTATGATGTAAATAACAGCAATGAACTCAAATTGCCCCTTACTGCCCATCACTGCTCTGCTTTTTATAGTAATAATATAGTCCATTAAACCTACAATCACTGTAATGTTTATGCATATTGGGAGATAAATTGCATATTCTCCTTTTGCAATTTAAATGTAATTATGAGCTTACTAATGACTAAAACCTGAATTTGCTAGACTATCAGTTTTTCTAACACTTGCCAAAATTATAGGTAATTACTTGGAGCTCACAATAATTATTAGTCCATCTTTTAAATAATTAATGTGCACTTCCATGGTGCAAAACAGCTAGTCATCAAACGACCTCTGGCTTTTACAGCAAGCCCATGCAATTAGTCTCATTGTGTTGGGTCTATAGAAATGCACCCATTACAGAGTCTGTTAAGTTGGCAGGCTTGATATTGATGGCTGCTGCATTTTATGGTACCAGGCAACAATTAACCACGGCAGCCATTAGAGATAGATGTGGGCCAAGGACAGAAACCTGAGCGAGCTCGCCGAGGCACAGGATGCAAACCCAGAGAAGCAATTACAGGTGAGAGGAGATTGCAGCCACGTTCTGTTGTCTTTTGGCTTGGCAGATATTCTGCCAAGGGGAGTTCTCAAGTCCATTCACATTTTTATTACTTGTTTTTGCATCCTGCAAAGCAGATCATTAGCCCAAGAAGGAACCAGCAGCCTGTCCTTGTATTAGACCTATTACTTATGCTGTGGTAGCACCTATCAGGTTGCCTCACTGCTGCCCTAGGGTAGATGCTGCAGAAGGACATCACTGAGGGTGTTTGGGAAGAGACTGGATGGGGTGCTTGGTGACATGGTTTAGCTGATTAGATAGTGTTGGATGACAGGTTGGGCTTGATGATCTCAAAGTTCTCTTCCACCTGGTCTATTCTATTCCTATTCCTATTCCTATTCCTATTTCCTATTCTATTCCTATATTCTATTCTATTCCTATTCTATTTATCTATTCCTATTCTATTCTATTCCTATTCTATTCCTATTCTATTCCTATTCTATTCCTTTTATGCTTCCTCCTCCAGAGTCTCAAAGTTTAATGGGATGTCAGTGGGAATAGATACTAACTTATGAAGCCCACAGGTGTCTGCTTGCTAGAATCATCTGGCCCAAATTGCCTTCTCTTCTGTGCTTAGCGTTACCTGGTGGGAAGGTTTCTTGAGTGTCTGGAGCCTGTATACAGTGTCCAGGAAACACAAGACTGACTTGATTTGCTTTATCATAGCCCATGTGACAAAAACTTCTGTAAATTCAGGCCTGTTTCCCATATTCTCTCACTTAGTGTCTTTATTATATAGTGTTGGATGATAGGTTGGACTCGATGATCTCAAAGGTCTTTTCCAACCTGGTTAATTCTAGTCTATTCTAAAGGCACAGAATCATAGGGGTTGGAAAGGACCTCTAGAGATTATCTAGTCCACCTCCCCTGCTAACACAGGTCCTGGGCCAGGTTGCCTGGGATTGCAATGTCCAGGTGGGTTTTGAAAGTGTCCCGAGATGGAGACTCCACAACCTCTCTGGGCAGCCAGCACTCCAGCATCCCCAAAGCAAAGATGTTTTTCCTTATGCTTAAGTGGAAAAAGTCCACAAGTCCAAATGGAAGATCTTCATTAAGTAAAGGCAAAGCTGCTAACAGCAGTGATTCTGGTCATTGTTCTTGTCCCAGTCTCCTAGGTAAAGTGTTATGCTGTTATTTTATTTGAAGACCCCAAACAAAAGAACGAAATGAAACAACTCCAGTGCAGGCAAAATCCAACTGTAGAATCAGTGTCAGAGCATGTAGGTCAAAGTATGGATCTCAGCAGTGGAACCATTGCAGTGTGCTGTGCTATAAATCCAGTGCTGTCTTCGTAGGACCAGTGAAATGGGTTTGTTCAGCTCTTGTTCCTCAGCTCAAGAATCTGCCCTTTGCCTGCCCCATCTCAATATCCCCCACCCCTCTCCCCCTTAGCCCCATGCTAAGGAGTGGTGTGTAATGCCTGCTCTGAGGGGCATCCCCAGCCAGCCATTCAGATCCCACCTGCAGCACCAGCACGTGGCAATGAGCCTCTCTGAACCCCAGCTTACCTGTCTCTAAAGGGAGAATTATGGTAACAGTTACCTAGCACACCAGGGTGATGGAGGATTAATTAATGTTTATAGACTTTGAGGTCTTCAGATGAAAATTGCTACAGTATATAAGTGCAAAGTAATATGATTATCATTACTTTCATTTGCATGTATAGACTGTAATTAGCTGTGGATTGTATTGCACTGACTGTGAATAATTTAAAAGCTTGCTTCATGAAGGTGTCACTTTAAATGTTGGGTTTTTTTTTTTCACTTTGCATCTAATAATACCAAGATTTAGCTTCTTTCCCCCTTTCCTTACCCTCTGATAGCCATACGTCCTGCAGAATATGAAGTAGTCAATTTCTCATCATGTTTTCCTTCACAGAATAGAATAGAATGGAATAGAATTCTATGCTGATTAAGCAGCTTATTCAACACTGCAGGATGTTGCCCTGGCAGGTCACTCTTGTGAAAACCACAGAAGGGAGCCTCAGGCTCAGCACTCCACTACGTACTCATGGGCTGTTCTTAGGGCATCTCCAGACTCTGCCAGGCACAGCAACTTTCATAGAATCAATGAGGTTGGAAAAGACCTCAAAGATCATCAAGCCCAACCTGTCACCCAAGACCTCATGACTACTAAACCATTCCACTTCATTCCTTCCTTCCTTCTCTGGCTCTTTCTGCTCAGCTGGGAGAATCTTATGGCCACTGGCTTTGCAGATAAGGAGGCTAACGATGCTTTGAACTAACAGTTGCAATGTCTTTCTCTTCTAATTTTAGGGGAGGGAGGAGAGCAGAGCAGTTTCCCCTCTCCTTTTGGGATACCAGAAGGGGGTTGGGGGGTGTCCATGCTGTTTTCTGCTTGTAAATAGCTGTATATTATTGTCAATACTGTCTATTTGTACACATTCATTGTAGAGAGTAGGTTTTGCTTTGTAAATATAGCTTCCATTTGCTTCCCCAATGTGATGGGTGTGTTGTGATATTTTGACAGCTCTGAGTGTCCACTCCATGTTTATTTTGTGACTCCACTCCTTATTGAGAAGAATCCTCATTTCTCCTCTTCTCTGCATGCCTTGCAGCATAAAGGAGTAAGGAAGGAGGAACAGCTAGGGACTCAGTCTCGGGGCTTGTGTCCTTTCAGATGCTTCCCAGGTGTCTCAAGTCATGTTTGGCAAAGTCATGTATCACATGTGACAGCTGCTTGCCTTGTGATGTATACTCTAGTTGAATGCAAGAAACAGTCCTTGTGCAATACTGTCCCTTGGAGCTGAATGGGTTTGGTGTTTCAGAGATGCATGGACGTGGTGCTTAGGGACGTGGTTAAGTGGTAGTGCCTTAGCAGTAGTGGTGGGATTGTGAGTTCACGGTGAGTGGTGGACCTGATGATCTCAAAAGGATGGGCTGGGATTCTCCATCTGGTCCTGCCACCATCGATGTGAGCTACTACTGAGCACAGCAATGCACTCCCAACAACAAAAGAAGCCGGGGTCGAGCTGAAGACCCTCTTCCTCCCTTTTAACAGCAGGCTGGGTACCCCTATCTTTTAACCTCCAGAGAAGGGAGAATCTACAATGAAAGCATTTCTGCTTCTTTAGGCTTCTCCTGGAGCTATGAGTCAGCTTTATAAAGTCATAACTGAAACCGAGTCTTGTTCATGTCTTTGAAATTACTACAGGAAATCCAGTTATCCTGCAGGTCTGTTCATACCATATGCTCGTAGTTTCTCTTCCCCTACAGCAAAGTGCAGTGATAACCTTGTAGGAAATGTTTGGCTATCTCCCAGTAATAAGGTGGGCATGTGTCCAGCGTGCAGCAGTGGCTAAATCTATTTAGCACGCTCAAGTGTAGAGATTGAAAGAGATCAAGAGTTGTTTACTGTAGCCATAAATGTGAATCAATGGCTTGTTAGTCCTGCCAGCCTCATTAAATTAACTGTATCTGGAAGAATGAGTGATTTTAGGTGATGGATAAATTCACCTAGAGTACAACGTGTTAGAGAAGATGCAGAACCTGGGAATGGTGTGCAAAGGATTCATCTCAGAGGGGGAGACTGTTGTCCGTGGGATGCTTTTGCAGGTAATTATGCATGTTGATTACTGTGGGGAGAGTGGGTATGAGCCTCAGCTGCCCTAACCTGGCATAGGTCTGGTGAAGATGCAGGGATTTACATCTGAGAGTCAGGATCTGATAGAAAGCAGAGATGAAGTCCATGAAGAGCTTCTGGTGTCTTCAGTGGGCCAAGACTGCTGCTAGTACATAAATTCACACTGCTCAGCCACCTTGGCCTCACCACGCAAACAGCATTGCCTTAAGTGTTAATATTGCTCTGCTGAAAGTTAAGGCTGCACTTGACTTAGCTGAGCACCTCATCTTCTGGGTGTGCTTTATTCCTAACATGTTCTGTCTCAATCCCAGTGATACTGCATCCATATTTAGGTAACTCAGAGCCAAACGAATTCAAGTAAAAGGTGAGCCCAAGGAGAAAGATTCTCCCTTAAGTCCCCCTAACAGAGTCCTTATTGGCTCATCCCATGGAGAAGTGAAGATTCCCCACAGAAAATTAATGGTGTAACAATTGGCCACAGCAGGCTAGACATTCTCTTCTCCAAAAGCATGACCTGGTTGGGGGAGTGAGACATAACTACACTGGGCTTTTGTTTTCCCCTTGCTTTTGTCAGTGGGGTTCCAGCATGCTGGCTTGGTCTGCAGTTGTGGAGACTGTGCAGTGTCATTCCTGACCAGCCCCATTTCCCTACTGTGCATGTTGCTCTCCTATAGTGTAAAAGGAGGCTGGAAGCCCTCTCCTCAAGTTCCTGGCCCTAGGTGTAAGATAAAACCAAACCCAAAACGTGCTTGTATATACTTCCCTCCCTTCCCCCCCATCTGCACTCTCCCAAGCAGACTAAATGAGAGTAATTCTTTGGGGCATCGGTATTCAGATCACATCTTCTTCCAAATGTGCCTGTTGTTGCTGTAATTAAGCTTAGTTTACAAATCCTTCACTAGCACTTTACAAATGGCTGGTGTGGGTGTTGGTTTTCTCTTAAGTGCCCAGTTACCTTGAAATCAAATCATTAAAGTCTCTCAGGTGGAGGCCTGAGCAATTGCAACTTACAAATCTTGGGTAAGAGTGGTTAGCCTCTGTCAGACCAAAATCTAATCAGACAGAGAGCTGTGATTTATGAACTGACAGATAATAAGGGTGCTTAAGAAGGAGTGTGGGAGAGAAGTCAATTTAGGATGACCCTTCTGTGGTACATCCTCCCACCTCCAGGCAGTGGTGGTTTAAAGTCATTCTGGCTGCTGGAGCCAGTGGCGCAGCTCAGCAGCGCTGTGCTGGACCTGAACTGGATTCTGCAGACAAAAGAGTTTAATGTGACATCCCCATTGACACAGATGCCCTGCTCCATGCACATAAATTAGTATCTCCACTCACCAGTTGCAGTCTGAGAAGATGTATAGGTACAAGTGTGGCTTATAATTAGAAGTGACAACCTGTGGCTTTCCTCTCTACCTCCTAAACCTCCTGCAACCCCACGCTGAAAGCCACTGGAACAGTGAAACTATCCCTTTAATTGAAGTGTATTAATAAATCCACCTTGCTCTCTAATCCCCACAATATAGAACAGTGATTCATTAGCACAGGAGAGGCAGTTTAGATTTCCTCAGATAATAGCAGCTGTCACTAATCAACTAAAGGAGGAAGTGCAAATCTGAAGTTGGGCAAACTGGTCTGGCAGGGAGGAAGGCAACAGGCTGGTGTAAAAGAACTTTGTCCCAGCTATAAGGAGGACAGGGGCTGCTGGCAGAGATAATTTCCAGGAGCACTGACAACTCCTCAGCAACAGAACTAGCCCCCGTGCAGGGACGGACTGGGGCCTCAGTGCAGTCCCCATGTCTAGAGCCTGAGAAAGTCATCTTGCTGGTGTGTGTAACGTCACAGGGCTCTGA
This sequence comes from Colaptes auratus, assembly GCA_015227895.2. Taxonomy (NCBI): domain Eukaryota; kingdom Metazoa; phylum Chordata; class Aves; order Piciformes; family Picidae; genus Colaptes; species Colaptes auratus. The sequence goes on from JAAWVA010000036.1 coordinate 1,674,286, forward strand.
AAGGTGCAGCAATAGTTAGTCACCATGCTGCTTTGTGCAGAACATCTTCTCCTGACACAGAAACAATGGGTTTTGAGCCATGTTGTTCAGAAATGCTCATGCTTCACTTGCCAGGATTTGTACCATAGTATCAGTCAGGGTTGGAAGGGACCACAAGGATCATACTACTTCCATCCCCCTGCCATGATCAGGGACACCACACACTATATCAGGCTGGCCAGAGCCTCATCCAGCCTGGGCTTAAACACCTCCAGGGATGGGGCTTCAATCACCTCCTGGGACAACCCATTCCAGGGCTTCACCACTCTCATGGGGAAGAACTTCCTCCTTACATCCAGTGAATCTCCCCACCTCCAGCTTCATTCCATTCCCCCTAGTCCTATCACTCCCTGAGCCTGAAAGTCCCTCCCCAGCCTTCTTGTAGCCCCTTCAGATACTGGAAGGCCACAATGAGGTCACCTCGGAGCCTTCTCTTCTCCAGACTGAAGAGCCCCAACTCTTTCAGTCTGTCCTCATAGGAGAGGTGCTCCAGCCCTCTGCTCATCCTCGTGGCCCTTCTCTGGACACTTCCAGCACCTCCAGATCCCTCTTGTAATAGGGGCCCAGAACTGGAGGCAGTACTCCAGGTGGGGTCTCACCAGAGCTGAGTAGAGGGGGAGAATCACCTCCCTTGCCCTGCTGGCCACACTTCTCTTTCTGCAGCCCAGGCTGATTGGCTTTCCGGGCTGCCAGTGCACATTGAGAGCTCCTGGTGAGCTTCTCCTCCACCAGTACCCCCAAGTCTCTCTCCTCAGGGCTGCTCTCCAGCCAGTCACTGCCCACTGGAATACCCACAGGGACACTCCCTGGCAATCAGGAAATAAAGGGGAGAGGAAGAAAAAAAAGTTGTATGTAGCTATTCCAGTGAAGAATGCAATGGGGGTTTGGTGATATGTTAATGGCTCAGCTGGTGCTTGGCTTTAAGCGGCATGACCTGGAGTTCTGACATCAGTACTCCTCAGCAAGAGAGGACCATTCAGGCTAGATGCACCAGCAGCAGCTCTGGCTCAGGGTCTTCCCTCTGACAGGCATCTGAGGCAGAGAGTAAGTGTGGAACCCTCTGACAGGCTGATGAGGAGACAACGTCTCACAGGAACCCACACTGAAAGAAAATACTAAGAACCCTTCCCCCATTTTGACAGCCAGGATAGGCAGAAGTACATTCAGTGCCTTTTCACTTCTTTCTTGCTTTTCCTCCAGGAGCATCCCATGGCAATCAGTGCTGTAGGCTAATCACACTAGTAAAATATTTCTTTTTGCTTGCTTTGAATTCTTCTCCTTTCAGCTTCTGTGAAAGCTCCTCTCTTGTGCACCATGGCAAGAACAAAAGGTCTCATTGTCCCTTCTCAGTATCACAGTATCGCCAAGGTTGGAAGAGACCTCAAAGATCATCAAGTCCAACCTGTCACCCAACAACCCTATGACCCAAGTGCCAGTCCCCTCTTGAACACCTCCAGGGGATGGTGACTCCACCACCTCCCTGGGCAGCACATTCCAATGGCAAATGACTCTCTCGGTGAAGAACTTTTCCCACCTCCAACCTAAACCTCCCTGGTGCAGCTTGAGACTGTGTCCTCTTGTTCTGGTTCTGGTTGCTGGAGAGAAGAGACCAACCCCTTCCTGGCTACAACCACTTTCAGGTAGTTGTAGAGAGCAGTAAGTTCTCCTCTGAGCCTCCTCTTCTGCAGGCTAAGCAACCCCAGCTCCCTCAGCCTCTCCTCATAGGGCTGTGCTCAAGGCCTCTCCCCAGCCTCGTTGCCCTTCTCTGGACAGTTCAAGTGTCTCAATGTCCTTCCTAAAATGAGGGTCCCAGAACTGGACACAGGACTCAAGGTGTTGCCTAAGCAGTGCTGAGCACAGGGACAATGACTTCCCTGCTCCTGCTGGCCACGCTATTCCTAATGCAGGCCAGGATGCCATTGGCCTTCTTGGCCACCTGGGCACACTGCTGGCTCATGTTTAGGCAGCTGTCAATCAGTACCCTCAGGTCCCTCTCTGTTTGGCAGCTCTTCAAGCTGTGAGAAGCCCCCTCTACTTGTGATGCTGCCTACATTTACTGCAGCTGTTCTTGCTTGTCCCCTTTGTGAAGCAGTGGCTTACCACCTGGTCTCTATATATGAAGTGGAATTTTGGTAGCTGGTCTTGCTCCATGTGAAGGATGGGAGACTCAGGGCCGTGGTCACCCCTCGCAAGGGTGGGAGGCAGGTTGTGTTACAGACCACGTGCAGGGCTCTGGACCCTGGGGTGGAAATTTCCAAGCTCACTGCAATAAATGATTCTCTGGGCATCTTCCTGATCCAGATTTCGATAACATTGATGAAGTCTCTGTCATTTTGGTAGGGGTGTAAGCAATTAAATGTATGAGGTGGCAGGAGAGCCACGAGGCAGCAGTGTTCTGCAGGCTTTGCTGTCACTCATGCTGTGTGATTTCAGCCATTCCACTCTTGCACCACGTGCTCTCCCTGAAGCAGAGCAATTTTGTTGGCTTGCCTAACGTCCAACCTCGCCTGTGCGTAGTGGAAGCAGGAGATCAAAGGAATGAAAGTGCTCCCTTTGCTAGCACTTCAATCAGTGATGTGAGCAATTAAAATATGAATTAATCTAAGGAAGATGAAAATGCAGATTTTGAATGGGAGCCGCTGGAGTCACCTTGAACTCGTGCTCAGTGCTGTTTAGCCTGGGTGATTAAAGACATTTACACTCTATTAAAAACCTTGCTGCTGTAATGTGAAGAGCACCTTGTCAGCTGAGTGTCCTGCCTGCCTGCCATAAGGAGTAACCTTTCTATTGACTGACTCATCTATTAATTCAGAGCAACTTAATAGTGTCACTGTGAAGAAAAAACAAACAGTCCAGTTTTCTATGGCAAGGAGAGCTTTAGGAACAGTGTGGCCAGCAGGAGCAGGGAGGTCATTGTGCCCCTGTGCTCTGCACTGGTTAGGCCACACATTGAGTCCTGTGTTCTGGGCCCCTCAGCTTAGGAAGGACATTGAGACACTTGAACGTGCCCAGAGAAGGCTGGGGAGAGGCCTTGAGCACAGCCCTATGAGGAGAGGCTGAGGGAGCTGGGGTTGCTTAGCCTGGAGAAGAGGAGGCTCAGGGGCAACCTCATTGCTCTCTACAACTACCTGAAAGGTGGTTGTAGCCAGGAGGGAGGTGTCTTTCTCTTCAGCAACCAGCACCAGAACAAGAGGACACAGTCTCAAGCTGCACCAGGGGAAGTTTAGGCTGGAGGTGAGGAGAAAGTTCTTCCAGAGAGAGTTGTTTGCCATTGGAATGTGCTGCCCAGGCAGGTTGTGGAGTCACCATCCCTGGAGGTTTTCAAGAGGGGACTGGACGTGGCACTTGGTGCCATGGTCTAGTCATGGGGTCTGTGGTGACAGGTTGGACTCGATGATCTTTGAGGTCTCTTCCAACCTTGGTGATTCTGTGATACTGTGAGAGGCAGTGGGAGCCTGTTTCTTTCCAGCGCAGTTATGACAGTCCAGAAGACAACAGCAATTATCTTTGCCTTAGTCCTGAGATCATAGAATCAATAAGGTTGGAAAAGACCTCAAAGATCATCAAGTCCAACCTCTCACCCAACACCTCATGACTACTAAACCGTGGCACCAAGTGCCACATCCAATCCCCTCTTGAACACTGGGGGTGGTGACTCCACCACCTCCCTGGGCAGCACATTCCAATGGCTAACAACTCTCTCTGGGAAGAATTTTACCCTCACTTTGATGGTCCCTGGTACAGTAGCTTGGGCAGATCTACCTGAGAGATGTGGCTGCCCCATTCTCTGTCACAGCAAGGTTTCCCAGGTGGTTTAAAATGCAACTTTTTAGAAGTTGTCAGTGCATGCAGAAAATAGAATTTTCATAACACACGAAAGTCCATCCAGTGCATCCATTTTAAACTTTGCATGGCACTCAGAACATAGCTTAGTAATACTCTCTGTGGTTGCTATCCCCAAATCCCATCTCTCAGCTTCCCAACTCTCTTTCCTTTCCCCCCCCCCCCCCCCCCCCTTTTTTTTTTCCAGTCCAAGAACCTCAGAGAGTAGTAACTGATCTAAAAGATCTAAAACATCTGTGAACTGTTACTGCTGGCAGTCCATACCACCAGTGGAAGCAGCCAGGCTGGTGAGGGTGGTACCTCCTTTCCACTGCACAGTTGATGAGTGCTCAACTGGACTGTGGAAAAAAATAGAACAGTCTGTAAATGGAGGTTTCCCATACATAGGTTTAAATTTAAGTCTCATTTAATGATGTGGAAAGACTGCAAATTCCAGTCCTTTGATGCCCTCACAAAGTAAGGATGGCCCCAAGGGCAGAGGGCTCATTACTGCTGCTTCTTGTGGGTGAAAATGTTTCTGGTGGCTGTTGAGAGCTCCCAGTTCTGGAGTTCCAAGCTCAACTTTTGTCAGAAGGAAGCATATTCATGTGGCATACACAGAGGGTTTGGTATTTCCCACTTATCCTAGTAAGAAAACTTATTGGAAACAAGAATGCACTGCGGGGAGGTGGCAGAGTTTGTGGCAATGAGCTGCATGTAAAACTGTTTAATCACTTTCCCCTAGCTCTATTACTGCTTATTTTTAAGTATAACAGCCAGTAAAGATCCAATACAGTTTCCACTTACATGTGAAAGCTTCTTTTTAGCTGTAGCTGGTGCTGAATGAGTTCCTAAATAAACCTCCAGTCATCACTTGAAAGGTCTGTGCTAAGTATATTATAATGGAACTCATAATAAACACATTTCCCTGAACTAATTTATATAGGATAAAATACATCAGGTTTCTGTGTTAACCACTGAGCCAGGAGAGGCAAATGGAATTGAAACACTGCTGCTGTCATTTATACATGGGAGTGAGAGACACTCTTTCTCATTACAGGTACTTTAGGGCTCTGTTTAAATAAAACACCTTCTGTTGGCTTGCCCTTGAACCCTGTCCCCTTCGTCCAATTAAGCAGAGCACTGTGGAAAGTGAAAGGCAGCTCAGAGCTCACCCTGCAAACTGTAGAGCACTGTAAAGACTCAGATCATGAGGGGTTTGAAAAGTTTAAATCAATTGTCTGTGGAAAAATCAATTATGAAGCAGACCAGTTTGCCTTTGTGGTGAATGGAACTGCTTCATCCGTGAAGAGCTTTCTTGTTCAGAAAGAATCATATTTGAGGTCTAGGGCAGCAAATATTGGGAGAGAAACTCAATGACTTCCTACTTAATGATAAGCAAAGAGCCAGCCAGAACTGCTTGCAGACCACTGGGCTCAGTGCTCCAGCTGGTGGTAGAGGTTCTTTCATGTCTCTTGTGCTGACATGCTTCAGGTGTTCAAGTAAAGGCACTGATTCTTCTTCACCCTGTTTGCTTGTGAAAATATGCATCTGGTTGGCAGTGGAAGTTCCTGCAGCAGGTACAATAGCCCAGCAACATCCCAGGCAGTAATGGTTTCACTTGAGTCCTTATTTAATAGATCTCAAATGTTCTTGAACATTCACAGGATGTTAGGCACTGCTAATGGGAAAGCTCTCATTAACTTCAGAGTTAGACCTTAGATCTGGGTAAGAGTTCCCATGGCTCTGAAGCTCAGGACCTGCTTGAGCCAGAATATTGCAAAACATTGACTCTGTCAAAGGTTTCCACACGGCTTGATTCCAGCTTTACCTCTCTGTGGAGAAGAGGTGATGAATGCAGTGTTGAGGGCAGGAAATTGCAGCCATGTAGGAGAAAAGGCATAAGGGAACATTTCCAGATATGTGACCCTTTTGGATATACCTTTCCAGATCTAAAGAAAACAATTGCATTATGGGAGTGATAATACAATACAATACACCACCAGGTTGGAAGAGACCTTCAAGATCATCGCGTCCAACCCATCAACCAATCCAACCCACCTCAATACAATACAATACAATACAACACAATCCAACCCACCTAAACAACTAAACCGTGGCACCAAGCACCCCATCAAGCCTCTTCCTGAACACCTCCAATGAAGGTGACTCCACCACCTCCCCAGGCAGCACATTCCAATGGGCAATCACTCTCTCTGTATAGAACTTTCTTCCTAACATCCAGCCTAAACCTGCCCTGGCGCAGCCTGAGACTCTGTCCTCTTGTTCTGGTACTGGCTGCCTGGGAGAATCAGACATGAGCAGAGGACCAGAGAGGTTATGGGGTCTCTGCCAGGGGAGATACTTTGAAAAGATAAGGTCCTTAGCATTCTGATCTGGTTGGGACAGCTTTGAGCAGGAGGTTGGCCTAAAGACACCCAAAGGTCCCTTCCAACTTGAATTATTCAGTGATTCAGATTCTTGCCTGGTCCCACATCCATCCTGCTGCCATCCAGGAGTGAGAGAATATATGACAAATAAGTATCATTAGGAACATTTCCTGGCGGTGGTGTGTGTTGAACGCTTGAAGATCATTCAGAACAAATAAGAACCCTCAGCAAAACAAGTTAGTGTCAACAGTAAGTAATTTGATTTTCCTATCCATCAGATATCTCCAAGGAAGCAGAGGCAATGCACTGCTTCCAATTATTAAATCACAAGTTTCAACTGTATATATATATATATATTTCTCTGAATACTAAACACTGACTCTCTGTCTGGCAGCAGCTGAATGTGTTGGCATTCCAAATGAAAGATGGGAATGTGAATTGCTGTGAGAAAAGAGCTTCACTCTTAAGCATTTACCAGGCACCTCATCAGTTGCATTGAAGTGTACCCAGTCATAGGGAAGAACCATGGAAAGCCAACAACAGAAAGCAGATTCTGGTCTCTTCTCTCGCTAGCACCAGAACAAGAGGACACAGGCTCAAGCTGCACCAGGGAAGTTTAGGCTGGAGGTGAGGAGAAAGTTCTTCACAGAAAGAGTTGTTAGCCATTGGAATGTGCTGCCCAGGAGGTGGTGGAGTCACCATCCCTGGGGTGTTCCAAAAAGGCTTGGATGTGGCACTTAGTGCCATGGTTTAGTTGTCATGAGGTGTTGGGTATTAGGTAATAGGTTGGACTTGATGATCTCTGAGGTCTTTTCCAACCTGGTTGATTCTACAATATGCTTCCTTCATCCAATATTTTCATTCTTCTGGGGGTATTTTTCTCATGTGTGTGATACCTGATGGGATGCAATGAGCAATAAAGCAAAAAAATTGGGGCAGATTCATTTTAGTTAGGAGTGCCATTGAGGTTGTCATTTATTTGCTGTCATTTAATTGCCAAAGCTGGACTTGGAAGAAATTGTAAAGGGATTTCTACTGCTGGGGATGGGGTGTGGAATTTAACATAATGTGGTGATAAGGAAGATGAAGAACTTTAGCTTGTCTTTATTGCACAGGAGATGTTGCCTTGCCCTCATGTTATGCTGATGCTGCAAGAATTAAGTACCAAGATGGGGGGGAAAAGAGTCCACTTGTTGGATTAAATCAGGCCCAGACCATGCAAGTCGTGGTACTGGTCCAACAGCAGTAGGATAACTCTTCAGGAATCCTTTCCATAAAAATAGCAGTTCAGAAGGATGGTTATGAAATGGAAGAACTTGATTGTGTTTCTGGTCCCCATTACAGCCTGAATAGTGATGGAGGAAAAGGAAAGGCAGAAGAGGATGAAACTCCACTTTGGAATGGTCTAGCAGCATTAATGAGAGATCTGCTTATAGAAACATCTAGCACAAGAAGCAACCAGTCCAGAAAACAGGGATGGCAGCTCATCATGGGAGTAACCTGGTCAGGCAACAAGAGTGGTGATTCACAGAGAACATGAACAGCTGTCAGTTCCCCATATCTTCCATTTTATCATTGACTATAGCATAACTGAGATGATTTTAACACAATGCAGTTCTCACACTTAAACTTAGCCCAAATTTGTTTGCTTCTCACAAATGGTTCTTCAGGACAGTACCAGAAAAATCCCACAGGATCCTCCTGTCCCTTGCCACCCTTATTTGTGGAGCTGTGGAGCACACCCTGTAATTACAAGTTGGTACAAGTTAAATTGATTGCCCACTGGTCTGTTTTTAATTAGAAGCAGGCAAGCTTGGTAATCATCTGACATGTCCAGGAAAGCTGGATGAGTATAGAAATGCACCCATGCATTTTATTGACTTGAGTTAAAAATTCAACCAACTCCTGAAATGAAACCCATAAAAAGCAAAGCACATTCTGGGATCTGAGATTCATTTTCACACACAGAGTGCCAGTGCTGCTGAACCTCTTGTCCTTTGGCTACAGAAGGCAGGCAACAATATTTAAGAGCAAATAACCAATATCTTAATTATTCTCCACAATCAGTGTTTTAGAATAGAGTGAGAGACAAGATTTTATAGTTACATATTTCCCACCAGGGATGTAACAGTCACCAGCAGGAAAACATCTCTGAGACACAGAGGGCGAAATCCATCCCTCCTTCAGCTCAGAATGTGCTCTGCCACACTGAATTTGAAGCCCAGCACAGGGGCCACTGTGCTTTGCAATACATCTCCCATTTTCTGTTGTAGTTATGGAATATACCAAGGTATCTCAGCAATCTTAGCATAGTGTTGACTGGAAAATGCTGGAGAAGGGTTGAGTTTAAATGTAAGCAGTGCACATCAAAGTTGTTGCAGTTGCTCACAGCACGTGTTGATAGAATGGAAGGGGTTTCCATGCAGGGCACTACCTCTGAGGAAGCTGTGGACAGAGCCAAAGAATTACAGATGCAGTACAGGAGTTTCCATTAAGATATGCTTTAAACCATTCTGGGCTTGATTCTGACTTCTCTCTGGAGGATGCTGAGGTGGACATCAGGCAAGGCTGGGCCTGACTCACGTATGGGTAAATGAGATCCCAGCTATCAAAAGTGTCAGGTCATATCTAGCTTAAAGTTCCTCAGAGTTGAGTTTTCTTCTGTCAAACCCCAAAATACTTCACTGAGACAAGGAAGTACTAAATGTGGATTTAGATGCCTATCTTTTAAAGCAAATTACAAAATCAGGCTGCAGGTTTGATCTCCTGTGACTTGTGTTTCCTCTCTGCTACGATGGGTGTTTCCTCTTTGTGGATGCTGTGGTCCCTTGAGGAGAAGCTGTCTTCTCTGCCTCTAAAACTCAGCTGAGGTAGGGCCAGACCTTGCCAGTGGCACAGAGCCCCAGGGTGTTGTGGGATAAAACTTTACAGTGAAGGATAAACAAGAAATCCTGACTGAAATGGGCATCTCATTCTCTTGACTTTTCTGAGACCAAACAACTCTTAACCCTCAGGCAGATAGTTGATGGCTTGTGATAGCTTAAAGGAGAGTAGGAGAGAACAGTTCTTAGCAGGTAAAATTTGGGGGACAACCAGGTCCTGCTGGTAGCCCCTTGTCTTGGAGGACTGTTTTGCAGTGTGCAGAGCCTGCCACTAAGGTCTTGCTCCACAGTCCTGGCACTGTGCCTCCTCATGCCAGCATTGTAACTCCACTGGCAGCACCAGTCTTACCTTCTGAGTGGGAAGTAATGCTGCTTTAGCCATTAGTATAGAAGTAACTAGGTTGGAAAAGACCTTTGAGATCATCAGGTCCAACCTATCATCCAACACTATCTAATCAACTAAACCATGGCACCAAGCGCCCCATCCATTACTAGTGCCCTCTCCTTCCCCAGCACCTGGGGAAAGCTTAACATGATCTCTTGTATCTTCTTTGTGTTCTCAGTCTCTCAGCAGAGGATTTCCTCTGTTTCTGTGTCACTTCTGCTTCGAGGAAAAATTTTCTCTCTGTCCACTTTCTTACACCCTCTTGTAATTGCACTCCACTCTGCTCTGCCATATTGCACCTGCTGGGTTGGCTTTCCTCTTCCATTTTAGTACTGGGAAAGTGGCTTGCCCTCATTAATATCTCAGTTGGTAAAATAAGAGGCACAGCACAGGGATATTGATATGAAGCTGACTTATTACCCAAGACTGGAAAAACAAGTGTTTCTATGGGAAGAGACCATGGTAAGAAGCATGAAGGAGAGACACTAATTGCCCTTTAAGCACTCAAGTCTAATACTCTCCTGCTGTTAATTTTTCATTTTCCTGAGCTCCACAATCACTGCAGTAGTGTGGTTTGGGGAGGTCAGGGCTCTGTTGGCTTAGAAAACAGTAAAGACTTTAATAAACCAATCTGTACAGCAGCATCGAAGCGATACAGAGAAGAAACAGGCAGATGGCTGCGTTGGGACAAAGGGCTGCTGTCGGGCTGGGGAGGCAGCTCTGTTCCATCTGCAAGCCAAAGTCCCCTTTGCTCAGGTATTTCCTCTTGCCTAATTAAATTGTCTGCGTGCTTAGGTGGAGAGAGAGATGCAAAGTGCAGCAGCAGCAGCGTTCGGTGCTTACATAACCAAAGTGATTTCTGCAGCAATCATGGCAGGAGTTAGCTAATGGCAGGGTGCGAGGGCCTCCCGCTGACTTTCCATTACTTGTAATTTTCAGCTTGTTCGCTGTTGCAAGCAGCCCCCTCTGCCTTGTAATTCCTCCAGCATTCACGTCTCATCTTCTGCAGGCTTGAAGTACATAAGATGCTTTCTGCTGGGGGATTTATTGAGATAAGTTATTGAAGTCAAGCGGTGAGGCAAGCATCCGGCGCTGCGTTATTCATCTCCGAATTTATGTTCCCCGCTTTCTTTTGAAGGCCTAATGTAATCACAAACAATTTGGTTTCTATATCTTTAAAAATTCATCATTTTCTTGTACAATGGGCTGGGGGGGGGGGGAAATGAAACCCCACCCCAGCACTTGTAGCTCATTAGTGGTGGGATTCACAAAACATCTGGCTTTTCCTTTTGATGTAATTTCTGTGTGACTAAAATTCTGCCTTCCATTCCAGCAGTTCAAATGAGGAAGTATCATAGTATCATACTATTAGTCAGGGTTGGAAGGGACCACAAGGATCATCTAGTTCCAACCCCCCTGCCATGGGCAGGGACACCCTACACTAGATCAGGCTGGCCACAGCCTCATCCAGCCTGGCCTTAAACACCTCCAGGGACAGGGCCTCAACCACCTCCCTGGACAACCCATTCCAGGGCTTCACCACTCTCATGGGGAAGAACTTCCTCCTCGCATCCAGCCTGAATCTCCCCACCTCCAGCTTCATTCCATTCCCCCTAGTCCTATCACTACCTGATATCCTGGGGAAGTCCCTCCCCAGCCTTCTTGTAGCCCCCTTCAGATACTGGAAGGCCACAATGAGGTCACCTCTGAGCCTTCTCTTCTCCAGACTGAACAGCCCCAACTCCTTCAGTCTGTCCTCATAGGAGAGGTGCTCCAGCCAGAAATCCATTAAATGTGCCCATGAGTCAGCTTGGGTAATCTTCCAAGTGCATTGAAGAGAATCGTTTTCTCCTCTGCTGTGTTCAGATCAGCTTCCAGGGGTGTCTGAGAACCCTCTTCTGATGATCCTCTCCTAGGGAGGGTCCCTGCTCCTTGACTCTCTTTTTCCTTCTCTCCTAAACCCACTGGATCTCCATGTGCTTGGTGCTGCACAATTGCTTCAGGGAAAAGTACCTGGTAATGAGTTTCCAGCACAACAAATGAAAGACAGGCCTTGGGGTTGTCCATACCCTACAGCAAATGATGTTAGCAGAGACGTTAAGGGTCTGATTTACAAGTGTGTCAAGCACATGAGTGCTCCATAAGGTAGCAACTCAGTTCAGGGAAGCTTAGTGCCTCTGGAATAAAGCAGACTCGCAGCAATGTGGCTGATCTCACTCGGGATGCCTGTGGTTAAGCTGGGAATTAACCAAGCTGCCTTCTTCCCATTCCTTAACCACAAGCCAACCACTGATTTTTGAGGAGCTGGCATTCAACTGCAAGCTGAATGTTCAGAAAGAATAAAAAGACCCCAGGAGCCACAGCAGATGAAGAGTCAAGTGCTGATCACAAGTAATGCTACTGGTGTAAAGCATGGGCAAGGTCTTTAGGGCTTACTCCAAAGCAAGCTGGAGTCAGAAAGAGTCTCTTCTAAATGTCAGGTCAGGAACTTACTACTGCTGTGTCAGATCTTAGAACTGTTGCTGCTGTGTACTGCTAACATAATACTGATTTTCTTCCAGGGCAACAAATCACACAGCTCAGTCTGATAGGGAGGAAAATGTGACCAGACAGCAAAATCAGCAAATATACAGAAATAGAGAAATATCCTGGGCCTGCAAAAACCCTTACATTAAGCTGGATGTATTTTCCTTTGCACATGATTAATAATCTTCTTGAGCTGTTCAGTTGCTCCTGAGAAGAAAGGTGAGAAAACAAGCAAGCTCAACAAAGCTGCACACAAAACATCAGAGGAGGGTTGCCTGCCTAAGTGATCAGCAGCAGCTGAGAGTCCCTTGTTCCACCTCCTGCCATGTCAGTCAGCCTGTGCATGTTTGTGCATTTATCAAGCTTAATCCACTTCCAGCCTAGGGGGTACTTCAGAAATGCAGTGAAGATCTGCCCCTGCTTGGGGTGGCTTTTGAAGGGCTCAGGCTGCAGCTGAGCTCTTTGCATAAGTGTTTCTATTTCCAAAATAGATGTGCAAAACCTTTTTGGGGGTCTAGCCTGCCACTGAGAGATGCCCACACTTTCCCTGAGATTAGCCTCGTCCTGCAACCATAGTATCATAGTATCAGTCAGGGTTGGAAGGGACCACAAGGATCATCTTGTTCCAACCCCCCTGCCGTGGGCAGGGACACCCTGCACTAGATCAGGCTGGCCAGAGCCTCATCCAGCCTGGGCTTAAACACCTCCAGGGACGGGGCCCCAACCACCTCCCTGGACAGCCCATGTGGCTTTGATGTGTAGTACAGCTCAGGTGGCTTTGGATGTGTAAATGTGCTACTGCTGAGAGACTACCCTGTACTGGTGGATCATCTCTGCCTCCAGTTTGTATCTACTTGTCTCATTATTTATTGGCTTCTATATATATCCTGTTAGTCTGGCAGGCTGCCATTTACGCTCCCAAGGGGAAATCTCATTTCCAAGGTGCAGTCACTGGTTACAGTACCCTGAAAAGAGGTTTCACTGGCATGGGCCATCACTTGTGCTGTCTCCAGCTGCTTGATCTCCCTCATGGCAATCATGTCAGACGGAAAAACATGACTTTCCCAGAGGATTCTCTCTCTGCTGTGGGGCAAAAAGGATTTACAGGCAGTTAAAAGTCCAACTGAAACTGAACTGAGCATAGGCTGCCAGTGGGGGCTGGCACAGGAGTCAAGTGCCACCACCCCAGAGCCATGTAGGTCAAGCACAGTGTGGACACAGTTAATAAGATTTGGGGTTCTGGCTCCTATGATCATGCTTTAATGCCTCTCTTGAAGTATTCCAGCTAGTCAAGGGGAACTTCTTGCCATCCTGCATTTGGGCTGGAGGCCTGTTTGCACTCTGCATTGCTTTCAAATTATGAACCAGGGGTTGTGTTACAAGTGCTGTAGAGAAGCCAAGACCATTTCTGCCACCTGTCCACAGCTTCCCCTGCCCAGGCATTTGGTCAGCTCAGATGATCACACAGCAGAGCTGGTAAAAGCCACAGACCTTGGCTGGCTTCAGTCCAGCCATGATTGTGGACACAGCTGAGGATGGGTCCCCTCCAGCCAGTTCCCAGTATTTGGGAGGTTACATCTTACTGTATTGAGATGTGGCTGAAAGGCTACCCAACGGCAAAACCAAGGAACAACAAGCAATCAGCACCAGAACAAGAGGACACAGTCTCAAGCTGCACCAGGGGAGGTTTGGGCTGGATGTTAGGAAGAAGTTCTTCATGGAAAGAGTGATTGCCCATTGGAATGTGCTGCCCAGGGAGGTGGTGGAGTCACCATCACTGGAGGGGTTTAGGAGGAGACTTGATGGGGTGCTTGGTGCCATGGTTTAGTTGATTAGATAGTGTTGGATGATAGGTTGGACTCGATCTTGAAGGTCTCTTCCAACCTGTTCTGTTCTGTTCCATTCCATTCTATTCTAGTGTGAGGTGTCCCTGCCTGTGGTGGGGGGTTGGAACTAGAATCACACACACAGAATCACAGAATCACCAAGGCTGGAAGAGACCTCAAAGATCATCAAGTCCAACCTGTCACCACAGACCTCATGACTAAACCATGGCACCACGTGCCACATCCAATCCCCTCTTGAACACCTCCAGGGATGGTGACTCCACCACCTCCCTGGGCACTAGATGATCTTTGAGGTCCCTTCCAACCCTAACAATCCAGTTATTCTTGTGTGTGTATTTTGGGGATTCTTTGAATGCACTGCAGATTCATTAGCTGAAATCTGACATGTTTTAAACAAAGTATGGCTTGGGGAACTTCTGCTCCTGTGTCAAGAGCTTCTAGAGTTGGCCAGACCATGCTTTGAGATAATTTAGAAAATCCTTGTTTGCAACTTTACACAGAGGTGCAGGTCAGGTGCACTCCTAACTCTATTCATTTGGATGTAGTCAGTGTGTCCTTTAGCCTTTTTGTGCTGTCACACTGGAGTCCCAGTCAGTCTTTGCTACAAAAACTTGGAGTTTGAAACCCAGATGCACTTTCCTGTCAAGTCTGGCTCTTGTCATGAGACCTCAGGACTCCCCTGCTGCCTCTGTCAACAGCAAAATGTTCTTCCTTGAACAGGCTGCCAGAGGTACAGGCACAGGGCAAATCACACACACGTAGAGGTGTGCACAAACTCATGTCTGTCTTCCCCTGGAACAGAGAGTGGAGAGAGATTTCCATGTGGCAGATGGTGAGGACATTACATCGTGTATCACCGGGGAGAGCAAATGACAGCTAGCTGTGGAATGCAATAACCCTGAAAGGCAGAAAAAGGGGAGAACTGCTAGCACACTCCATTCTTCATGTGTAGTATACTTCAGATACTGGCTAGTACCGAGCTCCTCGTTATTTTGCTCCAGTGTGTAAAAAACCATTCGTATGCCCTCTCGTAGGCAGCAGGCTCCTGGGATGCACAGAGCTGTTAGGTTCAGGTCTCCAGGAGTCCTGCGCGGTCTGTGATACATCTGTGGAATGTTTACAGCATATGGTGCGTGTGGAGGCAGGCTGGATTATCACCATAGTCTCTTCTGGCCCTGAGGCCTATCAATTCCTGTCCACTCATGGCATGAGAGCCAGGCTGTGCCTTGGCACAGCTCTCAGTGAGGAAATGGGAGGCCAGGCCTGGCTTTGCAGTCACATTAGCAGCGGTGCACAGACAGCTTTCCACAGCCCCTGTTTGGCAGTAAACACGAGCATGAGCCTGCCTCAGTGAAGATATCTTCTCTGGAGAATTTCAGTTCCTGTCTAGACTTGTTCCTGTTGAACTTGTCCTAGGTGAACCCAGCAGAGATGTTCACAGTATCACAGTATAACCAAGGTTGGAAGAGACCCCAAGGATCATCAAGTCCAACCTGTCCCAACAGACCTCACAACTAGACCATGGCACCAAGTGCCACGTCCAATCTCCCCTTGAACACCTCCAGGGACGGCGACTCCACCACCCTCTCTGGGGAGCCCATTCCAATGACGAATGACTCGCTCAGTGAAGAACTTCCTCCTCACCTCGAGTCTAAACCTCCCCTGGCACAGCTTGAGACTGTGTCCCCGTGTTCCATGTTGGACTAGGTGATCCCTTCTCCCAGGCAACCAGCACCAGAACAAGAGGACACAGTCTCAAACTGCACCAGGGGAAGTTTAGGCTCAAAGTGAGGAGAAAGTTCTTCACTGAGAGAGTTGTTAGATGTTGGAATGTGCTGCTCAGGGAGCTGGTGGAGTCACTGTCCCCAGAGGTGTTCAAGAGGGGATTGGACGTGGCACTTGGTGCCATGGTTGAGTAGTCATGGGGTGTTGAGTGACAGGTTTGGACTTGATGATCTTTGAGGTCTCTTCCAACCTTATTGATTCTATGATTCTATCTCCAGAGGTCCCTTCCACCCCCTACCATGCTGTGTGGCTCACGCATTAGGTGACAGGGGGGCAGGGTTTGGACCTATGCCTCCTTCTGTCAGGGATGGTCAGGAGGCAGAGATTTTCTGCAGTGTCATGTTTTCCAGCCCTGTGTTTTCACATCTACAGCTCAGACTATAACCATAACCAACCTGCTTCAGCTCCCAACCTTTGCTTCTGGTTTTCTTTGGGGTTTACCCAAGGGCTTGGTTTAAAGGATCAGCATTTGTGAAGGGAGACAAATTGCCTGACGTGCTGTTGAATCTGTCTCTTAACATAAGGACTTTCATTCAGTTGTTTATTTATCCCCTGATTTGTTTGCATCTTCCTGGAAACCCACGACTGTAATCACTATGAGGCACGCTGCTGTTTGAAGCACTGCCCTGGTAAAACATGACAGCTTTTGTCTTCCCCCAGTGCTTTCAGGGCTTTTGGATGGAAGAAGATGGAGAATTAAAAAGTGATCTCGTTATTCTCTATTGTGCATTAACAAAGCCCTGGCACTAAAATAGGAAATACAGATGGACGTGAGAAAAATAATTGCTTGGTGCACGTCGGATTTGGACTTTTTCCTCTCACTTTATTATCTGGATGCTGAGGGGAATATTAGTGAATTATGGTATGGGAAAGTAGGTCAACATCAAACCTGGAATGGAGGGGGAATGTGGTGGAAAAGCAGCAGACTGACCCGCTTGAAGACGGGCGACTGAAAGGTCTAACTGCAATTACAATGAGGATGATCCAACGTCTCTTCCTCTGCTGCTCGTGCTTTTGAAGAACTTGATGGTGGAGCAGTTGTGTAGGTTTATATCCTTAAAAAAAAAAAAAAAAAAAAAAAAAAGGGAAGAACAAACCCTGCATTGATTTACACAGAGCAGCAAAATGTTTCTGTTGCTGCAACTGAGACGATAAATCCAAAAGTGTTTCGGGAGCTTGTGGCTCTCAACGCGACACGCCAAGGGGATGTGTGTCCTGGAGGAGAACCTCCCCCAGGGGTGGCAGAGGATTAATGGCTGCACTGCTGAACCATGCACAATGCACAACATTAGAAGGGCTCTGCTGTAATGAAACCTTCAGCCTTCCACTGCCTCACAGACTCTGAATAGCAGCTGCCAGCGCTGTGGAGAAGCTCAGCACAATGGCAAAAAATGTCAGGCTGAGAAAGCGGAGCTGGAGTGACAATGTATTAAAGGGATAGGGAGGGGGGAAGGAAAATACGTGTGGGAGATGAAGCTCTTGTGTTATTTTGTTTGCTTGTTTTGTTTTTCCCCTTTGGTAACAACTGACTGCAGCATTCCTGGTCAGGAAAGGCATCACTCTGGGAAATTAGGTTTGCATGGAGGGATTTTAGTGATTTCTCCCAGGGCCTGGCCAGCTGGTTCTGCAGCCTGCCTTTAATGGCTGCAGGGAAGTGCCATAGCTAATCCATCTTACTTTTTGTCTTATCTTTATTTCTGGGCCAGCAGTGATGAAGTGAAGCCTCATCATGTGAGGTGCCACACCAGCAGAGACTAAACACTCTCCTCCTGCTGCAGGATGGCTACGGTGTCGGTGTCAGAGAAGAGACAAAGCTTATGTAAAGCTGAGGCAAGCAGGAAGGATAAATGAGGTGAAGTGCCAGTGTACCACCTGTCCTCCTTAATGTCAAGAGCTATGGGAAAGCTTAAAACACATCAAACTCAACACTTTCTCTGAACTCCACTGTTCCACAGTTAAAATGGATGTTAAAAGGAGGAAAATGTCATTTTTCCTCACAGGTGATGTCAGGAGCATTGACTCAGTTGACTCTGCAGTTTGGAAGAGTGTTGGTCTGATTTAGCTCTGGGGTATGAATAAATGCCAGTGAGCACACAAGGGAGCTTTTGGACCTAAGCTGTTATGAACCACTTAAGACTAGTCAGGAAACTGGAAAGGAATTTTCCCATGGCAAACCTGATAAATGATGTGATGCTCAGATAGTGTTTGAGATCCAAAGCCTGTTCCATTACAGGTGCAAAACTCTGAGGAAAGCAGGAGTTTTGGAACAAAAGGAGAAACAAGAACTAATATTAGAAGGAGGCATGGCTGTTCCATTTGCTAGCTACATCTTGGTTAACCTTTACAACAGTTGTCACAAATATCTCCAGCACTGTAACAAGGACATTGCATAACTTGGAAAACCTGAGGAAGAGAGAGGTGAAGCCTGGTCTTGATGCAGCCAGGGAATATACAGACTTTCCTGACCTTAAATGCAACAGCTTTCATTGGTCTGGTATTTAAGAGAGTAACCTTTAGTCCAACATGTCTGCTGCAGTGCCCTGATAATATATCTGCCTGCAGCATCTCCTGGGGTTCTAGCTCCATATTCATTTTGCTTTTCCAGAGTCACACTTTTGTCTGTCTTTTGTGCACTTTTGCCCTTGAGTAGGCACTGTGGTTCTGCACCTGAGCCAGAAACCCTCTGTGACCCTTCTTCACAATATCACAGTATCACAGTATAACCGAGGTTGGAAGAGACCCCAAGGATCATCAAGTCCAACCTGTCCCAACAGACCTCACAACTAGACCATGGCACCAAGTGCCACGTCCAATCTCCCCTTGAACACCTCCAGGGACGGCGACTCCACCACCTCCCTGGGCAGCCCATTCCAATGACGAATGACTCGCTCAGTGAAGAACTTCCTCCTCACCTCGAGTCTAAACCTCCCCTGGCACAGCTTGAGACTGTGTCCCCTTGTTCTGGTGCTGGTTGCCTGGGAGAAGAGACCAACCCCCTCCTGTCTACAACCACCTTTCAGGTAGTTGTAGAGGGCAATGAGGTCACCTCTGATCCTTCTCTTCTCCAGGCTAAACAATCCCAGCTCCCTCAGCCTCTCCTCATAGGGCTTGTGCTCAAGGCCTCTCACCAGCCTTGTTGCCCTTTTCTGGACACGTTCAAGTATCTCGATGTCCTTCTTAAACTGAGGGGCCCAGAACTGGACACAGTACTCAAGGTGTGGCCTAACCAGTGCAGAATACAGGGGCAGAATGACCTCCCTGCTCCTGCTGGCCACACTATTCCCAATATTCATCACCTCAGCTGCTTATCCTATGGGATAGGAGTACCACCATGCATCTAAAAAGCGTTGTCATACTCCATGGGTTTGGCTATAAACAGCCTGTAGAGAAGTCAGCTGAAGTGCAGGTTTACCAGTGTGGGGTTCAAGTGTCAGGTTAGTGTTAGCACTCCTTTTCTGCACGTGGATAATTCATGCTGGAGCAAGCTCTAGTCTGAGATGAAGTGATAGAAACCTGGATAGCAGCAGTGATGCTTCAGCTTTCTCTTACACGGCTGAGACCGGGACAGAACTTGTTTTGTGTTCCCAAGAGGAGTGTGATCAGATGCAGGGCAGATTGCACTGGTTTACTTTGGTGTGGATGGGATTGCATGGGTTTTTCCTCCCTGCCTGCTCCTACCAAAGGCAGCTCTATACATTGCCCAGCAAGCTGGAATTCCTTTTGATGGACTTGACACGGATTTCATTCCACATGGATTTGCATGAGGTAGACAACGGTTTATGCTGTGGTAGGGCTAAAGTCAATAATAATGTAGGGGGAAGAGGACAGATCAGGGTAGAATGAGAATGCCAACCAGGAATCTCATGACCCAGGGAGGGGAGGCTGGGAGAAATCCAGTGCTTGCCAACAATAGAGTCCTTTGCTGCTGGCACACAGCAGAAACCCCAGAGAGCTCTGCAGCAAGGGGCACTGGCTGCAAGGTGGCTGCATGCCACCCTGAGGAAAAGGTATGGCGTGTAGGGGAATCAGGAACCATTGAGGAAAGAAAAGAAAGATATTTTATGTGACTAATAAGGCAGAAAGCTTTGGCTTATTTATCTGCTTTTGAATTTTAATGATCAGTTCGAGTGATAATTACAGAATTTCTATATTTATATAAAACCAGCACATAAAATAGCACAATTTGATATTTATGAAGTGCCAGTTTTCCATAAATACAGAGATTTGTTAATGAGCACTGGGAACTATTCATTAAAATTCAGAAGTAGATAAATAATGAATAGGAATTGCTGTTTATTCATTAAAATTCTTTTAAAAAAGGAGGGGGGGGGGAGGGAAAAAAAAAGAAGAAGAAAGAAAGAAAAAGGAAAATAAAAAGAAAAGGGAAAAAAAGTATCTCCTCACTTATTGTTGATGAATCCAGCCTGTTTTATAAGCCATTTGTTTTAATTAATGCCATTTGACACTATTAGTGCCAGAATAGCAGAGAGTCATTTGCACATTGCAGGCTACAAGTAGGACTGCATTAATGTTATCCAAAGCCTCAGGATGAAACCAATTTGGGCCCCAGTATGGACATCCCTGACTGCCCTGGCCAGAGGTACATCCCCAGTGGTGTAGGAAGTGTCAATCAGTCAATGCCTGCATGGTGCTGGATCCTGTATAGACATACTGCCTCTCCACAGGGCTTCTGCACTGCTTCTGAAGGAGGATTTATTCTCCTCCAAAGGAGGGCTTTGCTGAGAAAATTTCAACAGAAGGGCAGATTCCAAAGGAGAGGCACGGTCTGAATGTGGAACAGGTCAAAGGGTTTGTGTCCAGCTAGCTGCAAACTCAGCCAAAGTTAAATATTGCTTATATTTGGGTCTTGTGTTCATGAATTTCTCATCTGTACTTTCCAACTGACAGCTGATCTTCTCAGGAGGTGAGAACTTGGCCCAGATTTGAGGTCCTGGGCATGGTATTGCTCTTTGGTCCCCTCTGGCCTGGCTTTTGAAGGGTGGAATGGGCTGCCCAGGGAGGTGGTGGAGTCCTCAATCCCTGGAGGTGTTCAAGAGGAGATTGGATGTGGCACTCGGTGCCATGGCTTAGTCATGAGGTCTGTGGTGACAGGTTGGACTTGATGATCTTTGAGGTCTCTTCCAACCTTGGTGATTCTGTGGTCTTTGCAGTAGATCCATTGATGTGGAGTTGGGCAAGGACACTGCTGGAGCCAAGGGGTTCTGGCATGAACCCTGGGTGATTTAGGGTGTGCAGGGGCATGTTTGCTGGAACAGTGTGTTGGTAAGGAAATGTAAAGATGTGTGAAACATCCTATCACACCATGTGCACGATCCTCTGAGGTGAACTTAGGCTTTGTGCCATTGCTGGATGAAGAATGGTTTTGCTGTGCCTGGAAACCTGGATATTTGTATTAGGTAGCTGACCATCAGCTTAGCATCCAGACTGCTGAAAATCTGGAGCAACATCATGTTGCTGTCAGGAAGCAAACTTTCAGACAAAGCCCTTGCTTTATGACATTGTCCTTTTGTTCCTCCCTACCTGTGACTGCCTATTTTGTTCCCT
The DNA here is from genome assembly GCA_015227895.2 of Colaptes auratus. NCBI lineage: Eukaryota > Metazoa > Chordata > Aves > Piciformes > Picidae > Colaptes > Colaptes auratus. Next base: position 1,695,527 of record JAAWVA010000036.1, read on the forward strand.
TTCATTGCTTTGCTCCATATATACTTCTGCTTTTATGCCCTTTGAAGTGTCCTCCACACCATGGAAGCAACTGCTCTGAATGCTGATGAGTGACTCTGGGAGCCTGGGCAGTGTTTTAATGATTTGGGGCTCTTGAAGAGAGCTCACCCCTCTTCACCACAGCTGGTGCAGGAGTGTGGGGTCAGAACCAAAGATGGTTTCCTCCACTGGCGTCAGGGATGCTGGATCAGGCCCTGTGGGGAACTGGCTCGCTCTCGTTTCTGGCTCTTGCTGTGGAGCACAAGGGGAAAAGTAATGCTGTCAGTTGTTTAACTGTCAAGAACACAAGGTAAAAGGTTGTCAGGGAGGACATGGAATTGGAAATGAGGTTTCAGGGGCCCCTTTAAAAGAGCTTTTGTCTCTTTTTGAAACCAAGGCAGGCAAAATGGAGCTTAGTATATTGGAAACAGTCTTAATGGAATTTGGGTTGTAAAAGGTCTCCTCTCCACCTCTCATTCCTTCCATCTCCCCTTGACCTCTTGCCTTTCCCTGAAAGTTGGCTTTAAAACAATGAAATGGGGGGTTTTATGTAGAATACCAAATCGACTCCTGTGGGGAACAGAATTAATTCTACTCAGGCGCAGAAAACGAAACCCAGAAGCATCAAAGCGTAGACACAAATTCAATATCCCACTGAGCCCATCACTTAGGCTCCTTCACCCCTTCCCCTCATGTCTGTCTTTCAATCAAATGTAGATGTAGGGAAAGGGTTTATTTTAGTTTAGCCTGGTGTTACAAGAGAGGAAGGGAAAGAGCAGCAGTGGTTGCTGTCTGTTTGCTGTGTGAGGTTTATAATTTCACAAATGCCAACTGCATTAATCCAACCTGTCATGTTGCAGCTCTGTTTGTAGATCAAATGGGATTAAAAGATTTGGTTGAAGCTTTCCTGATACATTTAAATAATATGACTAGAAATGTAATATTCAGAAAAAGAGGACTATTTTAGAGGTACAATTTGGAGCACCTGATACATGAACATCTGCTCTATTAAAGAGGAGCAGAAAAGAGGTGGTCCCAGTCCTGCAAAAGGTGTCGATACGGCACTAGGTTTTAGCACCAGGAGAGTGGTCAGGTGCCTGCTTGAGCATCTCTGGGTTGGTTCACCTGTGGAAATTCAAATAAGATGCTTCAGTGCCCTTGCTTGTGTGTGGTGCTTGATGCTAAGCACGTGCTTGCACACTTTGCTGGAGGGGACCTTTAAAAATGGCTGTAATATTATGCCTGGCTTTTCCCCTTTGTTCGTCCCGGCACACCCACTCTTTGACTACCCTGGATGTGGGAGAGCTGGCCTAACTTTTTGTCTCTTGTCATCTCATGATGTCTGTTTAAAAAGAAACTTCAATGTTTCTTTACTGGTGGAATTTCATAGTTTCATAGTTTCAGTTAGGGTTGGAAGGGACCACAAGGATCATCTAGTTCCAACCCCCCCTGCCATGGGCAGGGACACCCCACACTAGATCAGGCTGGCCAGAGCCTCATCCAGCCTGGTCTTAAACACCTCCAGGGACGGGGCCTCAACCACCTCCCTGGACAACCCATTCCAGGCCTTCACTACCCTCACAGTGAAGAACTTCCTCCTCATGTCCAGCCTGAATCTCCCCACCTCCAGCTTCATCCCATTCCCCCTAGTCCTATCACTCCCTGATAGTCTGAAAAGTCCCTCCCAGAGGTAGGAAATGCGGTGAACAAGTTTTGCTGAGCAAACAAATAAAGAGCTGTTATAAAGCCCCTGTGCAGCACTGGCATTCTGCACCCAGGGCATCTGGTTGCAGTGTGGGATGGACACACCCAAAGCTGCTCTGGGCAGTGACTGGCTGGAGAGCAGCCCTGAGGAGAGAGACTTGGGGGTGCTGGTGGATGAGAAGCTCAATAGGAGCTCTCAGTGTGCACTTGCAGCCCGGAAAGCCAATCAGATCCTGGGCTGCAGCAGGAGAAGTGTGGCCAGCAGGGCAAGGGAGGGGATTCTCCCCCTCTACTCAGCTCTGCTGAGACCGCACCTGGAGTACTGCCTCCAGTTCTGGAGGCCCTACTACAAGGGGGATCTGGAGGGGCTGGAAGGTGTCCAGAGAAGGGCCACGAGGATGAGCAGAGGGCTGAAGCACCTCTGCTGTGAGGACAGACTGAAGGAGTTGGGGCTGTTCAGTTTGGAGAAGAGAAGGCTCAGAGGTGACCTCATTGTGGCCTTCCAGTATCTGAAGGGGGCTACAAGAAGGCTGGGGAGGGACTTCTCAGGCTCTCAGGTAGTGATAGGACTAGGGGGAATGGAATGAAGCTGGAGGTGGGGAGGTTCAGGCTGGACATGAGGAGGAAGTTCTTCCCCATGAGAGTGGTGAAGCCCTGGAATGGGTTGTCCAGGGAGGTGGTTGAGGCCCCCATCCCTGGAGGTGTTTAAGCCTAGGCTGGATGAGTCTCTGGCCCTCCTGATCTAGTGTGAGGTGTCCCTGCCCATGGCAGGGGGGTTGGAACTAGCTGATCCTTGTGGTCCCTTCCAACCCTGACTGAAACTATGAAACTATTTGGTTTTCCCCTTATGAGTGGGACAGCAGTGACTAAAGTTCTGTTCTATAGGATGCCGACAGCCCACAGTGGTTCACTGCACCGATGTGCACCATCTTGTCAGTTTGAAGCTGATGTGGAAGCAAAATAATTTCAGGCATGTTTTGAAGGGAAAAAACCCCAACTGATCTGGAGAGACAGAAAGAAATGTGGTATGGCCCTACCTGTAGTAGATACATGGGCTTTCAGTAGTACTTTTTGGTTAGGTGGCTGCAGAGGGATGAACTCACTCTGGAACGGCTTCAAAGACGGGCTGTTAAGGGTGATCAAGAAGATGAAGAGGTTCTGTCAGACAGAAAGCTTTGGTAGTGTGGCTGAGCAGAGATATGGTTGCTCTTTCTAAGCCCACAGGGAGGAAGGGAGTTTATGCTGCGATGGCGAAGAGCTGTTGGAGAGAACAAATAGGCACAGACTGGCCATCAATAAACTGGAAACCTCAAGCTATCACAGGAAGGATGTTCTGAAGCAGCCTCTATAGCAGGAGTGCAGAATGTGAACTAAAGCAGTTCTGTATCTGTTTCTGGAAGGGTTTGTCAGACAGGGTTGCTTCCTGCAGTCACAGGAGGCTGGACCCACAGGCACATGATGCTGACAGCAACGAGGCTGAAGTTAATCATCCCAGGTGCAGTCAGCTCTGACTCTGGCCAGCTGAAGGTTGCTCACCTCACACCGGTTTGCTAGAAGTGGCTGGAAGGTTAAGTTGAGACCTACTGCAGGATCAGGGAGGTGTCTACAGAGATAAGCACCAAGCTGGGAGGAAAAAGAGATACATGTAGCGTTGTTGGATACTGTAGGAGCAGCAACTATATGCTGGAAAAAAGAGCTGCTGGAGCCTTCCTGTTCGTGGCTAGAGGTTATCCTTCAGCGTCATCAGAAACGTCAAAAGGTCCTCACTAGGGGCTGGGTGCAAGTGTTGCCAGCTTAATGTCAGTACTAATGCCTTTGACAGAACCCCCCATTTTTGGCTATTCACCCTGCCAGTCTGCCCAGCAGGGAATGACTGAGGGTTAAAATGCTTGCTGGCTTTCGTTTGAAGAAAGAACACGTGAAGATTTGGACAGAAAATCGTTGCCATTTTAACGTCCACTTTTTCCTTTATCAATACGTGGTGCAGTGGTTCATAGAAACGTGGCATGTGTGTTTTCCACCCTAACAGCTAGATTAGCTGAGTCTAAGTCAGTTGGAGATTTGGGTGATGTTTTCATTCCCTTTCCCAAACTGTGACAACCTATCTTCCAAAGCCCAGGCATTCATTAAGTCATTTTATGTCGTCTTGTGCTGTCGAATGCTTTATAAGCCTCCTGTCTTTTAAAGCATATCCTGCATATGCAATGGAAATTCCCTTCTAGCTTCTGCTCTTGACAAAGCAGAGTAATAAATCAGAAGCAGACTCACAGGCGCTGTATCTGGCATGGCACAAGATAGGATAGGATGGAATAGAATAGAATAGAATAGAATAGAATAGAATAGAATAGAATAGAATAGAATAGAATAGAATAGAATAGAATAGAATAGAATTAACCAGGTTGGAAAAGACCTTTGAGATCATTGAGTCCAACCTATCATCCAACACCATCTAATCAACTAAACCATGGCACCAAGCACCCCATTCAGTCTCTTGCTAAACACCTCCAGGGATGGTGACTCCACCACCTCCCTGGGCAGCACATTCCAATGGCCAATCACTCTTTCCATGAAGAACTTCTTCCTCACCTCCAGCCTAAACTTCCCCTGGAGCAGCTTGAGATTGTGTCCTATTGTTCTGGGGCTGCTTGCCTGGGAGAAGAGACCAACCCCCTCCTGGCTACAACCACCCTTCAGGTAGTTGTAGACAGCAAGAAGGTCTCCCCTGAGCCTCCTCTTCTTCAGGCTAAGCAACCCCAGCTCCCTCAGCCTCTCCTCATAGGGCTGTGCTCCAAACCCCTCCCCAGCTTTCTTGCCCTTCTCTAGACATGTTCCAACAACTCAACATCTTTCCTAAACTGATAGTTCCATGTAGTATCTTCTGCTTTTTCCCCACCTCTCTGGAATTCTCTTACCTTCTGACATAGTGAGAGCTACCTAGTGTGAAAAATCACAGTGTCTCTGTTACATATTTCTGACAGGCCCTGGTATTATCCAGGGAACAATCCATTACTTCTATCTCAAATGGTGAGAGCATGTGCCTTTAACTCGTGTTAACTCCCCATGATTTCATATATAAACACTTCTCAGAAGTGGCTAAGTAAATTGAAGGCATCAGGATTCTGTCGTGTCCAGTTACAGTCAACCTGCAGCCTACTTCTGCAGTGAAGCAGCAGTGGGGTTTTGATCCAGGCATTTTTGGCTCAGCTAAGCGGCTGCCTTGCTCTAGGAATGTTTCAAAGTAATGGTTTGGGTGTGGTCTTTCCTCACACACCCCACCCCAAAATATCTTCTAGGCATGAAGTATCCTCCCAGATCCTTTAAGAAAGTGCTAGCTCTTAAGTTAGGTCTGACTATAATAGTGCTTAGGTACCCGGGACCAGGTTTGGTTAAGCATTTAGGATAGAAGCTGGCAGTGCCTAGGTGCAGTTCTGGACACACTGGGATGGCCAATTCGTTGGTGAAATTGGATTCTGTTTTCTCAAGGTGTATTGATGAGGGAAGGAGTGACACTGCTATTTTAGGCATCAATATTTGCAAGGCTGAGGTGGCAGGAGTTCTGAGGACCACATCCACGCCTGGTAAGGGTTGTAGCAAGGGTCTGGATGTGTCCCCAGAGCCAGCAGCAGCAGCCCTGCCTGGAGCCAGAACTACAACTGGGGTCACCTCCTCTGCCAGAGCCTCCCTGGGCTGCTGTATCCATCAGTTGCAGCATTTTACATACCATGCCACCTCTACACCACTGGGGGGGTTGAGAGTATGGACTGTGATGGGATCCCCTTGGACCTCATAAAACAGGCAGATTATGCTCTGAAGACCACTCACCTTGAATGTCTGTTACCAGTAACAAAGGAAATTGCAGCCTGATCCAAGCTGCTGTGGACAGGGCTGTCCTAAGGCAACTGGTCTCTAAAGCCCAGGGTGAACCCTTTTTGTTGTTGGCTCTGTGGATGGCAGCCTGTAGACCTTCAATGATTTAAAAATCCACCTAGCATCTTTACTATCTATCTAGTCTACCCATCTCTGATCACAGAGACACCATCTGAGAAGAATAGAATAGCATTAACCAGGTTGGAAAAGACCTTTGAGACCATTGTGTCCAACCTATCATCCAACACCATCTAATCAACTAAACCATGGCACCAAGCACCCCATCCAGTCTCTTGCTAAACACCTCCAGGGATGGTGACTCCACCACCTCCCTGGGCAGCACATTCCAAGGCCAATCTCTCTTTCTATGAAGAACTTCTTCCTAACATCCAGCCTAAACCTCCCCTGATGCAGCTTGAGGTGAAGAGAAAGTTCTTAGGCTCGAGGTGAGGAGAAAGTTCTTCACAGAGGGAGTTGTTAGCCATTGGAATGTGCTGCTCAGGGAGGTGGTGGAGTCACCGTCCCTGGAGGTGTTCAAGAAGGGATTGGACGTGGCACTTGGTGCCATGGTCTAGTAGTCATGAGGTGTTGGGTGACAGGTTGGGCTTGATGATCTTTGAGGTCTTTTCCAACCTTATTGATTCTATGATTCTGTGATTGAGACTGTGTCACAGAATCACCAAGGTTTGGAAAAGACCTCAAAGATCATCAAGTCCTCTTGTTCTGGTGCTGGTTGCCCTGGGAACCTCAATGCTTTGGGCCAGCAAGCCCTGGACCTGCCTCTCTCCGCTCATAAATCCTTCAGGCTTTGAGGAGCTGCTGATATAGGGGAAGCTTCTGATGTACTCATGAGCTTGCAGGAGTAAGACCCAAAGCAAATCAAGTTATGCATGACATCGAGGCACACTTGCAAAACCAATTTTAATCAATTACAACCACAATTGCATGCTGTACAAGCTGCAACTGGATTGTCTTACGTAGCAGCCGATCACATTGGGCATGTAAGATTAAATTAAAGTTTTCTAATTGAGTTTAGGAACACACAAAATACTACAGCCTAAAGTGTGGCAAATTAATTCTCGAGGCGTAGCCTAATTGGATGGAAATTGATTTATCATGTTTGGACCAAATGAGCCAGTAAGGCATGACTGGGAACAGTGAGGTATGGAGAACAACGTCTGTGTGTCAGCAATGTTTAGAGGGAAGAGTGTGTCCAAAAGAAATGAAGGGTGATACGCTGAAAAAGCCTCTCTGGAGAGGGAGGAAAAGATATACTCAGAGTCTCCACTTTGCATACACACAAAGCGAGGGGAAAAGCCTTTGATTATCTCTGACGCTCCGGGATAGAGTTAGGTCAGTGAGGAAGGGAGGCTCTGTAAATATTGTTGCTCTGTGTGAGGAGATTTTCCACTGATCAAGCCATTATACTAATGCATGCTAGAGATGGAGCTCAAATTGCTCCTTTGTGAGAGCCTCTCAGGGTTTTCAGATAGTGAGGCAATAGGGCCAGGGTGAAAAGAGCCCACAGGAAAGGTCTCCTTCTCTACAGGAGATTTGGAGAGTAGTTGCCTCTATCTGTTTAAGTCCTCTGTAGACCTGGTTAAACTCTGTAGCACTTCCCTACAGTGACAGCCCAGAAAGCTTTGGGATTTATCTCCCTGATCCAGCTTTTGCATAAGGTGAACGCTGCTGTTCATTACCATACGTTCAGTCTCATTTTGGCTGCGAGCCTGGGGAATGCACTGCCTGATGATATACAGGTGCAACAGCCCAGAAAGCACTTCCCAGGGGAAAGAATAACCAACGTGATGCAGACTGAGGGTAGGTAGCAGGTATCATCTGTGGGTTATCTGGACACAGCAACAATGGAGCTGGGGGCTTCTGCAGGGGTGTATTTCATTGTTAGAATAGAATGGAATTAACCAGGTTGGAACAGACCTTTGAGATCATCGAGTCCAACCTATCACCCAACACCATCTAATCGACTAAACCACGGCACTAAGTGCCCCATCCAGTTTCTTCTTAAACACCTCCAGTGATGGTGACTCCACCACCTCCCTGGGCAGCACATTCCAATGACCAATCTCTCTTTCTATGAAGAACTTCTTCCTAACATCCAACCTAAACCTCCCCTGGCTCAGCTTGAGACTGTGTCCTCTTGTTCTGGTGCTGCTTGCCTGGGAGAAGAGACCAACCCCCACCTGGCTACAACCTCCCTTCAGGTAGCTGTAGAGAGCAATAAGGTTTCCCCTGAGCCTCCTCTTCTCCAGGCTAAGCAACCCCAGCTCCCCTCAGCCTCTCCTCACAGGGCTGTGCTCCAAACCCCTCCCCAGCTTTGTTGCCCTTCTCTGGACATGTTCCAGCAGTATATGATGTTCTGCACCTGTCTGGCTTAGTCCCATGCCTTACTGAATGCTTTGCAGCGTGCAAAAGCACAAAATACTGTAGCTTAAGAGCAAATGAATCATTCTGGGAAGTTTAGTGTTGCAGTGTTCTGTTGGGGAAAGAAGCCTGTTGGATCCAGGCTGCAGGAGGGGTGGGCACGTGGGCTTTGTGGTGATCTCTCCCTATGTTAGACAGAGGCAGGACTGAAGTGCTTGTAAACAACCTTTGTGAATTCAGGGGAGCAGCATTTTGTTTTTTAGTGGTTGCCTTTATGGAGGCAAAGGGAATGTCAGCAATACTCTCAGAAATGAGTGGGCCTGCTACTGGTCCCCTCCAGAAGGTCACTGTCACCTTCTGGGTGTATCTCCACTCAAATTGTGGCCTTCCAGTATCTGAAGGGGGACTACAAGAAGGCTGGGGAGGGACTTCTCAGGCTATCAGGTAGTGATAGGACTAGGGGGAATGGAATGAAGCTGGGGAGATTCAGGCTAGATGTGAGGAGGAAGTTCTTCCCCATGAGAGTGGTGAAGCCCTGGAATGGGTTATCCAGGGGGGTGGTCGAGGCCCCATCCCTGGAGGTGTTTAAGCCCAGGCTGGATGAGGCTCTGGGCAGCCTGATGTAGTGTGAGGTGTCCCTGCCCATGGCAGTGGGGTTGGAACTAGCTGATCCTTGTGGTCCCTGCCAACCCTGACTGACACTATGATACTATGATACTATCCTAAGGCCCATTTATGAGAGGCTGCATGTTTTCCACTTACCCAAAGATCACAGCAGAAAAGGGGATTTTCATACTGGCCAAACTCATTCCCTTTGCCTACCACACACGTTCAGGAGATGCTTAGGATTATTAATATTGTGAGTAAAATTAAATTTGCTTATCACAATGAGAGGAAGAAGAAGAAAGTTTATTAAATCTCCCCACCAAAACTGCTGACTTACTGCAAATAGCAAGTCTTCATTAGGAAACAGCTAATTTGTCATAAAGAATTGCTTTGCTTATGCAAAGAGACCAATTGCTGATGGTGGGCAGCACACAAATATGTCTCTTGGCAAAAAAAGCTGTGCTCTCTGGAATTGTAGCTGTAGAGGGGTTTGTGCTTCTGTTCTTCCCAAAGTGAAGTGAAAGCTCTAATCATCTGAAATATCAGTGGATGGCATCTGGGGTACAGACACAAACTGAGGGGAGATGCCATGAGCTTCCCAGAGAAGCTCCAGCCTTCAGATGAGCTAAAAGGGATATTTCTCTCATCACTTAAAGGGTGAACCTCCTTAAAAAGCTTGAATCTGATCTCTGACTCTAATGGTTAATTCTGAGGCCAAACAACTGTGAGACAACAAAATCCTTAGTCTATAAAGGATGGATCCACGTTTTAGCAGAGCCTTGTAGTCTGTCACAGCTGAGCAGCCCGTCCAAAAGCCAGCGAGGGAGTGAACGAGGTGATGACTTTCTATTTGCTTCCTTTCTGCCAAAGAGGACACAACAGATCTGAGGCAAGGAAGCTCATTTCCTGAGGAGGTTATTTTCACCATAGATATTAAACAGCTGTGGAAAATTCACCTCCTCCCAAAGTTGGCTCTGACCTTGCAGCTCACTGTAGGTTCACCTCGTGAACCTGTCAAGCAAATGCTGTGCAGCAAAGCAGGGGAGGGGTGGGAGCGGGGGGTGGATTTGCTTTAACTTTCTTTTCTTGTTGGGTTTCCCCCTATCTGTGGGCTCTCAGAGGAAATTTAGGCAAAGCAAGTCTTTTCTTGAGGCTTTGTGGAGCACCAAAAGATAGGGTAAAGCAGGCTGCAGTAAGATCTGGTGTGTCTGAAGGGACATACCTTCACAGAGCACTAGAGCCTGTGTGCTAATGTCCTTTAAGTCTGGTTGGTGATGATGTCGATATCCTGCATCATCCACAGCTCCACAAAGGAAAGAAGTGGGATATTCCTCCTTCTGACTTTATAACCTAATGGTCCTCTGCCTGGCTGGCATTTTTCAATCTACTCCAGGGAGAACCTGGCTGTTGAAAGTAGCTGGATAAAACTGGGAGCCTGGAGCACACGGCAACGCTGCTGGCAGATGGGATCACAGAATGCCATACCCATAACAAAATTTACCACCTCCTTTTGCAGGAAGGCTCTGGATGTGCTGGAGCATGTCCAGAGAAGGGGCACAAGGATGATTATAGGGCTGGTGCACCTCTCCTATGAGGACAGACTGAGGGAGTTGGGGCTGTTTGGTCTGGAGAAGAGAAGGCTCTGAGGAGACCTTATTGTGGCCTTCCAGTATCTGAAGGGGGCTGCAAGAAAGCTGGGGAGGGACTTTGTAGGGTGTCAGGGAGTCATAGGATGTGGAAAATGGAAAAAAAACCAACTAGAAGTGGGTAGATTCATATTGGATGTCAGGAAGAAGTTCTTCCCCATGAGGGTGGTGAGACACTGGCACAGGTTGCCCAGGGAGGTGGTGGAAGCCTCAGCCCTGGAGGTTTTTAAGGCCAGGTTGGATGTGGCTCTGAGCAACCTGATCTAGTGTGAGGTGTTCCTGACCATGGCAGAGGGGTTGGAACTGGCTGATCCTTGAGGTCCCTTCCAACCCTGACAATTCCATTATTTCAGTGCCTGTATATAGATTCACACCCAACTGAAAAAAAAAATCATCTTCAGTATTTAGTGTGCCCTTTTCCTTTGCTTGTGGGACACAACAGCACTTAGCTACAGTATAGATTTGAACAAAGGAACAGTCATAAGACTTGCATTAAAGGTTTTTTTCAGTCAGTGCTGCCATACACACAGTATCAGTTGGTAACATTGATTGCTATTTTAGCTGCATGTTGGCTAGAGCTCCCCCCAGAAAACTGAGCCATGCCATCACTTGGAAATGGGACATCTCCTGCCCAGACAAAGCTGTGCTTTGTGGGGTTTGGGAAGCAGCATCAGCATAACTTTGCTAGTTGAAGACCCACCACTGGTGTGACTGTATCTGCTCTGCTTTTTATCAGTTGTGGCTCATCCTCAGAGCCTTAAAATGTTCCCCTGAGTGACCTCGAGCACATCCTCTCTTCTGGTGGAGGCAGGCCAGGATAGAAACCGAAAAGCAGGAGGAAAAGACCAGAGACAGACACACTCCTGAGCAATCCAATGCCATAAAAGTAAATCCCTGTGAAGGCTTCTGGGATTATTTAAAAGAGGTGGTAAATGACTCAGAATGAAAACATAACATCGTCCAGAATCACCAGCTGTGTTTTCCTTCAGATGGTCTGACAGGGCTTGTGTGCTGTGTCTGATAATGAAAACAGAGCAAAACTCTTCTGCAGGAGTTCGCAGGTTGCCAAATTTCTGGTCAATTGAAAGAGAAACTGCCCTGTGGAAGGGGTGAGACCTCCTGCTGACTTCTCTTCAGCATCCTGTTTTGGGGTCAGTGAGTCCCAGTCTCATGGATTAACTGACTTTGTGAGGAGTGTCATGTTAGTGATGTTTTTACAAGTGCTTAGCAAGAGCTGTTCCAGAGGTGGGTAATGTGTATTATATCAAATGGTTATGTGCAGATCAGTAATTGATATTGTAAGGCATTCATAAGCAACCTGTGCATCTGCTGGCCTCATAATCATCTGTACAAATTGATTAACTGCTTATCCAAACAGCCCTTCACTAACTCTTTAGAAGCTGTTTATAAACACACCTCTAATACAAAACACTCTCACTCAGCTGCTTTGCTGACCTTGGGCAAGAGGCATCAAGTGCATGTATTCCTCACAAGTCCAGCTAATGATAACCACAGGAGTGAGTCTGCCTGTGGATCCATGTGAGGTTCAGTGAGGTTTCCCTGGGACGGGTAGCTGGCTGTGTGTGCAATTGCTGCTGGGCCTCATGCATCACTGCACACCAGCGCAGGGCTGCTCTGGTGCAGAAAGTAGGGCAGGAGGGCCCACTAGCACGGAGTTTCTCCCAGAAGCTTCCAGTAGTTGCACTGTGCTGCAGGCAGTGGTCTGTTGGCTGGCACTCTGGGCTTGTTTCATGCAAGCCACTTCTGAAGCAGCAGGACTGGCAATCAAGACACCTGAGAAGGAAGGACCCTTATGATCTGATGCCCTGACCCCTCTGCCAGTTCTCTTTGTGCAGACACACAGCAACGTGCTTGCTCTGTCAGCTCAGCCTGCCTTCTCCTTCCCTGACCCTATTTGTCCTCAGTTCACTCTGACCATCAGCCCTGCAAGACAGCTTCAGCCTTATTTGCCTTCACTTCATAGATTCCGTCTGCCCCAAGGCTGCCTTTGACACAGCACTCAGTGAGAGCTGCCATGTCCAAACCATCATCACAATGCCAGTGGTAAGACAAAGGCTGATTTTTATGCAAACTGTGGCTGTAGTGGCCCATGCTCACTCCTCAGATGGACAGACTTTGCTTCCCCAGGCCTGTATGCAAAGAGTGTGCAACTGAATGTTCCATTTTCCCATAGGATGGTGCTCATGCCTTGTAGAGATATGGAGCAGCAGGCTCTGGTATGTGTGTGGAGTTCTTTTCCTCTAGACACCATGAACTGTGGAGTAATAATGGCTGGAATTTGCCCAAATGTGCAGCACAAATCAGAGAATGGCTCAGGTTGGAAGAGACCTTAGAGATCATGTACTCCACCCTCCCCTCCATGGGCAGGGACACCTCTCAACTAGACCTGGCTGCTCAAGACCTCATCCAACCTGGCCTTGAACACCCCCAGGGAGAAGGCATCCACAGCTTCTCTGGGAAGCCTGTTCCAGAGTCTCACCCCCCTTGTACTGAAGAACTTCTTCCTAAGATCCAGTCTAAAGCTGCTGTCCTTCAGTTTCAAACCATTCTCCCTTGTCTTATTGCTGGGTGCCCTTATGAAAAGTCCCTCTTCAGCCTTCCTGAAGGATTCCTTCAGGTACTGAATAGAACAGAATTAACCAGCTTGGAAGAGACCTTTGAGATCATCGTGTCTCAAATATCATGAAAGCAGCTCTAAGGTCCTTCTGAAGCCTTCTCTTCTCCAAGATGAGCAAGCCCAGCTCTCTTAGCCTATCCTCACAACAGAGGTGTTCTGTGTGACTGTGTTATGAAAAAAGTACAAGATAGAAGGAAAAGGAACTTAAAGTATTTTTCTGTTGTGAAGAATGCCATTATAGGACTAGGGGGAATGGAATGAAGCTGGAGGTGGGGAGATTCAGGCTAGAAGTTCTTCACCATGAGAGTGGTGAAGCCCTGGAATGGGTTGTCCAGGGAGGTGGTTGGGGCCCCATCCCTGGAGGTGTTTAAGAGCAGGCTGGATGAGGCTCTGGCCAGCCTGATCCAGTGTGGGGTGTCCCTGCCCATGGCAGGGGGGTTGGAACTAGCTGATCCTTGTGGTCCCTTCCAACCCTGACTGATACTATGATAAAATAAAACAACCAAAAACCCCCCAAACCCACCCCTTAATTAACAGAGGAGTATCCACACCTTTTAGCCACCTCTGCAAGTTGTTCCTTGCAAAGCAGAGGAGGATTCCACTGACAACAAATGATTTTCATCAAGGCACAGAAATGTTATCCTCTCATGTTTTCAATAGCTCTGCTGATGCAGGTGGTTCATTTAAAACCAGACCATAACAAAGCTGTTTCAAAACCAGGTGAAATCTATTGTTTTACAGTGACTTTTATTTCAGTGATTACTGAAAGGAATCACATTTATTAGTCACCTCTGCTCTTTTCAGAAATATGTACATGTGTTCTGCTGAGGTAGAAGAGAATTAAGCAGGTTGGAAGAGACCTTTGAGATCATCGAGTCCAACCTATCACCCAGCACCATCTAATCAACTAAACCATGGCACCAAGTGCCTCAGCCAGTCTCTTTCTAAACACCTCCAGTGATGGTGACTCCACCACCTCCCTGAGCAGCACATTCCAATGGCCAATCTCTCTTTCTATGAAGAACTCCTTCCTAACCTCCAGCCTGAACCTCCCCTGGTGCAGCTTGAGACTGTGTCCTCTTATTCTGGTGCTGGGTGCCTGGGAAAAGAGGCCAACCCCCACCTGGCTACAACCTCCCTTCAGGGAGTTGGAGAGAGCAGTAAGGTCTCCCCTGAGCCTCCTCTGCTCCAGGCTAAACAACTCCAGCTCCCTCAGCCTCTCCTCACAGGGCTGTGCTCCAGACCCCTCCCCAGCTTTGTTGCCCTTCTCTGGACATACTCTAGCAACTCAACATCTTTCCTAAACTGAGTGGCCCAGAACTGGACACAGGACTGGACACTGATTTTGCAGGAGTAGTCTCCATGCTCTCAGTTGTAGGTCTTGCCCATCAAGGATCATTCTGCCTCGCTTCTCTTTTCCCTGTTACATGTGGTCTCAAGCCAGTCTTTACCCAGGTATTGATTTCTGCTTTTTTTTCCCACTCTCAGGACTTAACTAAATAAACCAAGTCTCCCTTGACTCCTTGACATCTGTTTCCCCTCTTGCATGAGTGTCTCCGCAGTGGCAAGCTGCCTGCGATCAGGCAAGATTTATTGTTTGGCTGATTCCTGGAACTGCAAATATTAATGATGTGAAATATTGATTTGCAAAACCCAAACCTGTGAGCTGCTGGAGGAGCCTCTCCTTCAGGCACAGTGCTGAGGTGTCCATCCACTCCCCATTTTCATATTTATGGGTAAGTGAAAAATCAGGCCCGTCAAGCTGTTCAATTTCTGAAGTGAAGCACTTCTCTCCCTCAGATGCACATGAATAATTCTCATTAACCTTCAAGGGATTAATGCAGTTTCTTGCAAATGGCTGCAATATACAGCACTTAATATTTATGCTTTCCATATGGCTACTGCTGTCATACATTCTTGTCAAACATGCTGCACAGTTAATGCTGTTTTAACTAAATGTGGCCTGCAAGACCTGCATGTTGGAGGGGCAGTTGTGCCCATCTCCATTTTTATGGATGCTGTTTCATCCTCATAACAAAACTCCTGAAGATTGAATCAGCCACTCTGCTGCAACCTAATGTTCAGCTGCCCTTAAAGCAGAGCTGAATGTAAATGCTGTCGGGTGATGCATGAAGACCTAGCCAGCAACACGCAGTTGCTCCCTAGTCTGTGCAGACCTCAGAGTGCCTAAAAGGCACAGAATCATGGAATTGTTTGGGTTGGAAAGTCCAACAGTCAACCTAAATCAACCATGCAGACATCCAAACAGGCTTCTTGGGACTTTTCAAAATGAACTGGGGAGAGGCCTCGAGCAGGAGCCCCATGAGGAGAGGCTGAGGGAGCTGGGATTATTCAGCCTGGAGAAGAGGAGGCTCAGGGCAGACCTTATTGCTGTCTACAACTACCTGAAGGGTGGTTGTAGCCAGGTGGGGGTTGGTCTCTTCTCCCAGGCAAGCAGCACCAGAACAAGAGGACACAGTCTCAAGCTGTGCCAGGGGAAGTTTAGGCTCAAGGTGGGGAGAAAGTTCTTCACTGAGAGAGTTGTTAGCCATTGGAGTGTGCTGCCCAGGGAGGTGGTGGAGTCACCATCCCAGGAGGTGTGGAAGAGGGAATTGGACGTGGCACTTGGTGCCATGGTTTAGTAGTCATGAGGTCTGTGGTGACAGGTTGGACTTGATGATCTTTGAGGTCTCTCCCAGCCTTGGTGATTCTGTGAACTAGGAACTTTGTTGAAGTCTTCCCATTTCAAATTTCCTTGTAACCTGCTGCATGCTCCTTTATTGAGAAACATCTCACTTCACTTTCCTTCCCTTATTTTTGCCACCCCCTTGCCCTGGAAATGAACATATTCAGAATTTCTGTTGAGGCTCCAGGCAAACATCTGGAGTTTCCCTGTTGATTTTGAGTAGGTCTGCTCAGGAGCCTTGCACTTCAGTTTTTCACTGAAAAAAACAGACACAGCTGGGAAACATTTTTTGGCTACTTCCTTTATTTACATGTCCATGCATTGCTGCATAAGGAGAGATGGTCACAGACTACAGGCAGGAAACCTCTCCTACTCCTGGGATCTCAGCCCAAACACTTCTGCCCAATTCCCGTGGAACAGTTCTGCCCAACAGCTCAGTCTGGTAAAGTGATCAGAAGAGAAAGCAAACAGTTCTCTGCAGCTTCTTTCTTAATGGACTAAAAATCCTCTCTCAATCAGGACTGTAGTGTTCCTTCCAAAACAAAAACCTTACCCTCCTGCTAAAGGGAAAGGACCTGTAAAACATTTAGAGTACTCCTACCATGGCAGCGGTCTGCTGAGCAGGGTCATGGGAGAGCAATGTGTCCTTGTGGCCAAGAGCCCAAGGGTATCCTGGGGTGCATTAAGAAGAGTTCTCTTCCCCCTCTACTCTGCTCTAGTAAGGCATTGTCTGGAGTATTGTGTTCAGTTCTGGGCTTCCCAGTTGAAGAGAGACAGAGAACTACTGGAGAGAGTCCAAAAGAGGCCTCCTGGGATGATTAAGGGAATAGAATATCTGTCTTAGGTGGAGAGCCTGAAAGACCTGGGGCTGTTTAGCCTGAGAGGGGATTTCATCAATGCTTACAAGTATCTTAAGGGTGGGTGTCAAGAGGATGGGGCCAATCTCTGCCCTGTAACAGGATGAAGGGCACTGGACCCAAACTGGAACACAGGAAGTTCCATCTCAACATTGGGAAAAACTTCTTTGCTGTGAGGGTGCTGGAGCCCTGGAAGAGGCTGCCCAGAGAGATTCTGGAGTCTTCTTCTCAGGAGGCTTTCAAAACACACCTGGATGTGTTCCTGTGTGGCCTGCCCTAGGTGATCCTGCTTTGGCAGGGGGGGTGGATTGGATGATCTCTGGAGGAACTTTCCAATCCCTATCTTTCTGTGATTCTGTGATTGTGACAACACATTACAGCCCAGATAGGGAGGCCAACCTGCTGCAAAGAGATAAATGCAAACTGGCAAGACAGGGTTGTCAGC
Source organism: Colaptes auratus (assembly GCA_015227895.2). Taxonomy (NCBI): domain Eukaryota; kingdom Metazoa; phylum Chordata; class Aves; order Piciformes; family Picidae; genus Colaptes; species Colaptes auratus. Next base: position 1,712,376 of record JAAWVA010000036.1, read on the forward strand.
ACAAGTGTGGATGTCTCCTGTTCTATAATAACTAATCCATTCATCTTTCAAGTCTAGAGCAGCAGGAGAAAACAGATAGATGGGAATAGACAAGAGAATGAAGAACTGCCTGGAGATGAGATCTGTTAAAGAGGGTGAAGAGTGAGTGAGAGTCAGGGCTGTGGATTTGCATTGCTGATGAAACTGGATGCTGATGGTTTCTGGCCCACTCAAACTATCTGGAGTGTCTGGGGTTGGGTTTTTTCCCCCTTAGTTACCATTATAGGCACACTTGTATTTTAAGGTCACCCCGTGCCAAGTGGGGGTCATCACCCCTCGTTAAAGCAAAATGAGCTTCCCCATATTTTGCCCTTCTTGCACCAAACCAAAAAAACCACCTCCTGCCTGCCATGGTGCAGGATATGGCCTAGGAATGTGCCCATAATTAAAAGGTTGAGCTACTCTTGTAAACAAATTACCATGAACAAAGGGGTTTACAAATGCTGGCTAATTAGTTTGGATTCCCTAAAGCTTTTAGCTGCTTTTTTCTTTCTTTCTTTTTTTTTTTTGGTGTGTTTTTTTTTTTTCCCTCTTCCTTTCCTTTTAATTCAATAACACAGTGCAAATTCTCTAGCCTGGAAAAGTCTAATAGGAATTGGCAGAAAACTAAATAATTGATATTGTCAACGATTGCAGCAGCAAGCCCTCGAATGTTATTGTCTGCCAGTGAGCAGGGCTGCCGTGATTTCCTGAGAGGATAAAGAACTGGTTTTAATGAATTAACAATATAAATGCTAGACAGCTGGCTTTCAGCAGCAGCTCAGGAGGCAATGTTTCAAGTTGAGGCTGTGGACCCGTTGGAAAAAAAAAACAACCTCTCAGGCAGGAACTTGATGAGTGACATGCTGGTCACCTCTCTGCGCTGAGAGCCAAACCCCCTCTTGCTTTATGCTTCACAGATGCCCTGCTGAAGTCTTTGGGCTCCTTTCCAAGGCTGGAGGGAACAGGAGCCAGCTCTGCACCTGAGTAGGTAGCAGGAAGCACTGGTGGGGAATGGAATGGAATGGAATATAGAATAGAATAGAATAGAATAGAATAGAATAGAATAGAATAGAATAGAATAGAATAGATAGAATAGAATAGAATAGAATAGAATAGGATTGGATGGATTGGATTGGATTGGATCGGATTGGATCGGTTCGGATCGGTTCGGATTGGATTGGATTGGATTGGATTGGATTGGTTTGGATTGGTTTGGTTTGGATTGGATTGGATTGAATTGAATTAACCAGGTTGGAAGAGAGCTCTGAGATCATCAAGTCCAACCTATCACCCAACACCATCTAATCGACTAAACCATGGCACCAAGCACCCCATCCAGGCTCTTCCTAAACACCTCCAGGGATGGTGACTCCACCACCTCCCTGGGCAGCACATCCCAATGGCCAATCTCTCTTTCTATGAAGAACTCCTTCCTAACATCCAGCCTAAACTTTCCCTGGCCCAGCTTGACACTGTGTCCTCTTGTTCTGGTGCTGGGAGGGATGAGGGAGGATGCCTCAACCCATATGAGCTGCAAATACTATTCTGCACAGGAATGCCTCCAGGTGGGTTTCAGAACCCACTTGGATGCATTCCTGTGTGGACTACCCTAGCTGATCCTGCTCTGGTGAGGAGGTTGGACTCAACAATCTCTTGAGGTCCCTTCCAACCTCTAATGTATTGTGATGCTAAGAGAATGTCAGAGGATCATATTTAATGGGAAGCATCAATGTGCTAATAAGCAGCCCAATATATTTTGTGCCTTCTAGCAACTCCCTAGGTTTGTGTTTTATGAAGGTTGTGAGAGTGCTCTCTAAGGAACCAGTCACACCATGCCACTCTGCCTACTGGATAAGCTGGTTTGAAAAGGCAAGCTTGGCTGCCCCTCAGCAGCACTGATGGTTTCTGGGGTCTGTTAACTGCCCTGCTGCTCTTGTCCTTGTTCATACATGTCTCCTGGTTTGTTTTCTTTGCCCTTACTTTAAAGCACAGTGAACTGGTGAAATCTCTGAGAGCATGCCTTGGTCACAGCATATACTTGCATACAATTTAATCCACCCTGGTCACTTCTGTCTTGATCATGTTGGAAACCAGCACCATGTAGGACTCTGTACAGACCACCTCATGGTCCCCCAGCCTTTCCCAGTGTTCTCAGGCTGTATCCTTCTGCAGCCTAATTAAAGTAACAAACTATAGCATTATGGCAATGGTTGTGTCATGTGTAGATTTTTAAGGATTCCTCTTGTTTTCTTGCAAAAGTGAAGTGTTTAGCCTCTGAAGAAATGTTTGCATTGGGTCAGTTCTTGTGGGGAACAGTAGGTTTCCTGTGTGCTCTGTGATCAGCATCCCCCCCCCCCAAACTCTTTCATCATCACCCTCTTGTTTGTCACCAAAGCATCCTGCCTGCTTCCAGGAGAAGGTCTAAAGACCCCTTCTCAGCCCACTCCTCCCACCTGTCCTCAAAGAAGAGTTCAGAGCACATTAGTTTGGTCTCCACCAGAAGCTATTGTTTTAAAACTTTCAGTTAGTAGCAGCTGGATCTTGACCTTGCTTCTTACTTTGATGTGAAGGAAACTATTGACTTTCAAGGAGGCAAGCTGTTATCATCTCTTCCAAAGAAGGTCAGAGATGAAGCATCAAGAAAAGTCAGAACAGTGTTATGGGCTACAGCTCAGCAGAGTTGATAGCAAGTGAGAATGTGACGAGAGCTGAGGAGGGTTTGAATGTAGAGGGCCAAATCCCAAGCTGGCATAAGCTAGTTGGGCTTTGAAGGCAATAACCTGATGCTGTGTATGGTGCCTGAGGATCCAGCCTCATGCAGCCTTGTTGGAGAGCTGAAAGTCATTGCTGGCAACAATAGCAGACAGAAAAGAGAACTCCTTTTCCTTTTCCTTTTTGTTTGTTGAAAAGGCATTGGTTTCTTCTGAAGAAAACTAAAATAGCTTCATGGAAGGAATTGGCAGCCTGGCATATGTCTCTTAACAGCCAGTGTCAGGCACAGAAGCAGCACATCTGATTCTTTATAGAGCATAATTCACAGTAATGCCACTCAGAGAGCACTACAGAAGTAATGAGTTTCACAACTTTTTAAGCACATAAACCTTTCTGTTTTCATAACCTTCTCCCCACCAGTAATCTCATCTCATGTGTGGCCTGAGACCTGTCCTTCCCTATAGCACTTACTCAGGTGTAGTAGGAACCTTTCCTTCAGCTTTGAGAGGAGTAACTCCTCATCTTGCATGTCTCTTCCTTCCTAGTATCCAGCAATCCTCTTTTCACCCCCAGCTGCCTATCTAGTGCAAGGCTGAGATGAGTAGGAAAAGAAGGAACAAGTCCACCTTGCTCAACTTGCAGGTGACATTGTGTCTCCTTTATCAGCCATTTCCCCACGAAGCTCAGAAGTGTGATTGAACTCAGAAGCACCAGGAGCACCTAAAATGCATTTAGATGCTGCAGAGCACTGAAATCTCTGTCCTTGTTATCGTTTCTTGTTGCCCCACCACTTCTCCTCTGAAGGATGTGTGGCTTAGGCCAGGAGCTGTTTTCAGGGATATGACATCATTCTACCTCTTAGTAGCAAGGCACAATTGGGACAAAACAAGTGTCTTCAAGTGATCTCAGTGGCTATGAATATTCATGAGTCCAGCATGCAGTAAGTGGATAGAGGAGACCTGGAAGGGGAGGTGGGGGATAGAATTTGCATGACTTGGGTGTGCATGGTTTGTCAAAAGAGAAGAATCAGGAAGATTTAGAGCTGCATGTGGGCAGCAAGCTGGGACAAACCTTGAGCACTGGGGGTGCTGAAACCTGAACCTTCTCTGGCTATCTCGCTCCCTGGGAGCCCTTTATCACTACAGCCCACAGGTTTAATGCAGATCAGAGACAGCGTGGCACCTGGGCTTGATTTATGATGGAAATGATGGAGCAAACTGTCCTTCAGAGTGAAGGCTCAAGAACTGAATTCTAAAGGTTCTGTAATTCAGGGGAAAAAAAAAAATGTGGCTTCTCAGTTAGGAGGCTCAGCTTACAGTCAGATGAGGTTTACACAGAACACTGAGTTTTTGTTAATTCATGCAAAAGTACAGCTTTGGGGCCTGCTGGATACTCTCTGCTCCCATGGCAGGAATTCACCACGCTGCAGAACTGCAGAACCTTTGTGGAACAAAGGTTAAACTGAACTTTATTCATTCAGAAAAACAAATAAGCCTTTTTTGCTTTCCCAGCTTGACAAGCTGTAGATTTATTCACCTTGTCTAGACTTAGGGGCTTTGGTTCCCCACCAATGCTCCTGAGCTACCCCAAATGCTGAAGAACATAAATACTTTCTCTACCATGGAATAGGAGATGCTTATTGCATGGGGTTTGTGACCTGAGCTGCTTGGGTTCCTGTTGGAAGATCCCATCCAAATGTTAAGAGCTGAGAGAAGAAAAACAGGGTCTGATTTAGATTCTGAGCTGACGTGAGCTAGAGTAACTCCATTGTATTCCCTGGAGATGTGCAAGTCCTTGCAGCTGTGATTCCATCTAGGAACAGGTTCTACAGCTTTCCCATCTCATTTTGAGGGGTCCTTATGTCCCATCTGTCTAGTCTGAAATGGGCATTACCAGCTAAAATGGCATTGGAGGCTATGGCAGCATGATGATGGATGGCACAAGCAGGACTGACTTCAACACTCCCGTGGAACTGAATCTTGCCTGATGGAGCTTGGCATTTTTGCTGGGGACAAATGCTTTCATTTGCATCCTCCTTATTCATCCTGCACCACAGTTCTGAGCCTCCCCTGGCCAATATCTGGGGTTTGTGCATGCAGCTGCTTTAATAGTGAGTGAGATGATTCAGCCAGAGTCAAAGGACTCAACCTCTGGGGCTAAACCGCCTTCCATTCCCCATGCGCAAGCTTCTCTTACACTCCGTTGAGCAGCACGGGTGGGTTAGCAGATCCTCCAGGCTAGAGCTCCATATGATAGGCAGGCTGCAGACTCCCCAAAGACCTACTTACATTGCTAGGTGACCATAACTAATACTCTTGTTCTTGCAATAGGTCTCACAGGGGAGAGTGTGGCACAGGAGGGCTAGACATCAGAGAAAACAGCAGCGCTGGGCTGTCAGCCTGTTCCTGTGGTTTTAGACTGCAGCTAGGGATAACCTAATGGCTTTGCTTGGATGTATTAGCAAGGCAGGATGTTCTTTCTGCTTGCTTTTATGTAGACTGTAAAAGATAGCATGGAAATCATGAGTCTGCAGGCAAGCATACAAAATGTTAGGCTAAGCAGTAGCTGGATAGACTATAACATCCATTTGTTGCCCCCAAAGAAGAATATTCAGTGTGATGGCAGTGACAGTTCAAGGGTTGCACTGTTGCTCAGGCAGTGCATGTCGGTTCAGGGTGTCTAATGTCCATCCCTGTCCAGTCTCTGGGTCACTGAGCTGACAGGCTGAGCAGACAGAGCAGCGTGCTCCCCGTTTTGCAGAAGGGGAGCTCACCCATATTTCATCTCCTGCCCAAGGCTGGGCAGAAAGCTTGCCTGAGGACCAGAACTGAATGCAGGCTTTGGATTCCCAAAGCTGTGCTTGAAACAGAATGGACATATGGTTAAGATGGTGGATCAGGACACAGTCTCCCTGCTCTGAGGCAGCACTGAGCAGAATCTGAGAAGCACTTGCGAGAGCGGAGGGGACCCAGGAGAGCCTCGGTGAGAGCCAGGCTGATCCCTGCAGCTGGCTCAGTAGTTCTTGCACAGTCATCCTGGGGATTTTTCCTGAGAAAATATGGCAGGAATTAGCCAGGCTCTAACCAACCCTTCTAGCAGTGCTCCTGCTCCTGAGATTATATTACTTTTATGGGTGCACTGGTGTGCTCTCGACGAAGAAAGACAACAGCTCGCAACTGAAATGTCTCTCTTCAGGCACCCTATTAACATTTCTATGTATTGGGTTGCAAACAAAATACTGCTGCTGCAGTGAGCCTGCGGCTGAAAACAGCCCACCCAGGTAGGGGAAGGTGATTTGGAAATGGTTTGTGTTTGGGGGGAGACTCCACCTCCAGGCAGCTCCTGAAACAGCAGTGCTCTGCACAGCCTGGAGGTAGTGAGAGCGGTCATCAGCTTGTGCCCTCCGCACAAGAAGGGCATGGAACTGATGGAGCAGGTCTAGAGGAGGGCCACAACAATGATCATAGGACGGGGGCACCTCTCCTGTGAGGAAGGGGTTGGTCAGCCTGGAGAAGAGAAGGTTCCAGGGAGACCTTATAGTGGCCTCCCAGTACCTGAAGGAAGCCTACAAAATGGGGAGGGACTGTTCACAAGGGTATGGTAGCAATAGGACCTGGGGTGATGGTTAGAATAGAGTAGAGTAGAGTAGAGTAGAGTAGAGTAGAGTAGAATAGAGTAGAATAGAATAGAATAGAATAGAATAGAATAGAATAGAATAGAATAGAATAGAATAGAATAGAATAGACCAGGTTGGAAGAGACCTTCAAGATCATCATGTCCAACCTATCATCCAACACCACCTAATCAACTAAACCATGCAACCAAGCACCCCATCAAGTCTCCTCCTGAACACCTCTAGTTGTAACTAGGAAGAAGTTCTTGCTATGAGAGTGGTGGAACAGGTGCCCAGGCATGTGTGGAGGCCCTATCCCTGGAGACATTCAAGGTCAGGCTTCTTGGGGCTCGAGCAACCTCCTCTAGGTGGGGATGTCCCTGCTACTGCAGGTGACCTTAAAAAGTGTCTTCCACCTGATACATGCTGTGATTCTATGATCTTCCCATGACTGGGATCTCTTCTGTCCTGCTAAGCCATTCCACTTCTCAGTCTCAGCATTCACTGCTTGTATCAGGCATGCACACAGGTTATCCACTTGATAAGAAAACATCTGGGGGAGTGTTTATCATTATTTGTTGAGTACTGTCTGAGGAGGGAGCATCTGCCTCTTCAATGATCTGCTGGATCCTTTCAATTGGAGAGGGAATTTGATAAGCAGAAGGACACACTGGGAAGAGCCCAGTACAGAATTAGAGGTGGCAGAGTAAGGGTCAGGGGTCAGGGAAGGGTAAGAGAGACAACTACATATATAGCATTATACAGGAGAGAGTATACAGGTATATACAGGTACAAAGAGGGTTGCAAGGGGTTGGAACTACTTGAAGCCACCTCTAACACATCCTGATGTGTGGTATTGTCTGGAGACTTGCTGCTAAATTTTGTTCTCAAGGCATGAGGAGTTCTGGCTGTTTCTGTCTCCCTTTGGGACGGGGTTTACTGCTTTGCCAGTTGCAGTGGCATGCAAAAAGGAAGAAAGCTGCCTAGAGATGGGGCTCAGGATGATGTTTGAAGCTGATAGCTGAATTTGCATGTGGAATTTAAAGGAGACCAACTGAGAGAAAGAGGCTTTGCCTATAAATGGGTTTGGAAGTCTTAATGGTGGGGTGGTTTGCTGTTCAAGGAGGTAAAAAAATTGCAGTGCTCCTCCTGATGACCTCTTTGCTTTACCAAAAATGCACAGTGCAGTTTCTTTTTCCACCAGAAGACCAAGAAATGTGTAAGGCCATTTTCTTGCTTATCCTTTTGTTTTTTGAGAGCCAAACTGTGATAACTCAATCCATCATAGGGAAAAGTGCCCTCTTGGCTTTCAAATTGCCTGTTCTGGTGCCTCAGCAGATAGGGGGTGGGAGCCTGATGCTATCAGAAGTTGTTGTGGGTTCATTATTTTAGCTCCAAAGGTGATTGTTGTGTCAGCAAGGGTGATGGTTATCATGAATATGCATAGCAAGAGATGTATCTGTTCCATGACTTCATAGTCAAAGTCAGAATGTCAGCCAGGTTGGGGGGGGGGGGAGCAGGGAGGGAAAGAGAAAAAGAGAAAAGCAGCAGCACAACAAAATCCAACAGATCCCAACAACAATAAGGGGAGACCTTCTTGCTCTCTACAACTACCTGAAAGGAGGTTGTAGCCAAGTGGGGGTTGATCTCTTCTCCCAGTCAGCCAGCACCAGAACAGAGGACACAGTCTCAAGCTGTGCAGGGGAGGTTTAGGATTGAGGTGAGGCGAAAGTTCTTCCAGAAAGAATAATTGGCCATTGGAATGTGCTGCCAGGGAGGTGGTGGAGTCCCCATCCCTGGAGGTGTTCAAGAAGGGATTGGACGTGGCACTTGGTGCCATGGTTTCATTGTCGTGAGGTGTTAGGTCTTAGGTAATAGATTGGACTTGATGATCTCTGAGGTCTTTTCCAACCTGGTTGATTCTGTGCTTCTAAAAATAACAATAACACCAGCCTCCCTTCCCCTGCCACAGCTCTTGCCAGAGGGAGCAAAAACTTGCATTCACAGGAGGACAGTACTCCAGGTCGACTTGGTAGAGACCAGCCTGATTTGTGGCGGAGCAAAGCACTTTATGGGGTTAATGTCACACCTGCATCCAGCCTGCACCCTGCAAATGCCATTGCAAGGAGATTGTCTCCAACAGTACATTTGGATTCATAAAGAGAAAGGCTCTGCAGAGGGACCTCGACCAACTGGACAGATGGCAGAGTCCAATGGGATGCATTTAATAAGTCAAAGGCTGGGTGCTGCACTTGGCCACGGCAACCCCATGCGAGCTACAGGCTGGGGTCAGAGTGGCTGGAGAGCTGCCAAACAGAGAGGGACCTGGGGGTGCTGATTGACACCCACCTAAACATGAGCCAACAGTGTGCCCAGGTGGCCAAGAAGGCCAATGGCACGGGGCCTGTATTGGGAATGTGTGGCCAGCAGGAGCAGGAGGTCATTCTGCCCTGTACTCTGCATTGGTTAGGCCACACCCCTTGAGTACTGTGTCCAGTTCTGGGCCCTCAGTTTAAGAAGGACATTGAGACACTTGAACCGTGTCCAGAGAAGTGCAACAAGGCTGGTGAGAGCCTTGGCACAGCCCTGTGAGGAGAGGCTGAGGGAGCTGGATTGTTTAGCCTGGAGAAGAGAAGGATCAGAGGTGACCTCATTGCCCTCTACACTACCTGAAGGTGGTTGTAGACAGGAGGGGGTTCGTCTCTTCTCCCAGGCAACCAGCACCAGAACAATGGGGACACAGTCTCAAGCTGTGCCAGGGGAGGTTTAGACTCGAGGTGAGGAGGAAGTTCTTCACTGAGCGAGTCATCGTCATTGGAATGTGCTGCCCAGGGAGGTGGTGGAGTCGCCGTCCCTGGAGTGTTCAAGGGGAGATTGGACGTGGCACTTGGTGCCATGGTCTAGTTGTGAGGTCTGTTGGGAAGGTGGACTTGAGGATCTTGGGTCTCTTCCAACCTGGTTATACTGTGATACTGTGATACTTG